>CAUYLG010032163.1:0-77808 GCA_963573385.1 Cacajao melanocephalus
CCATTTTTGTGGATTTATCCACCTGTCGTCTTTGTAATTGCCGACTTTCAGATTGGGTCTGAGTGAACGTCTGGCTTGTTGGTGATGAAGTTTTTTCTGTTTCTTAGTTTTCCTTTGGCAGATGTCCCTTCCCCACAGAGCTAGGCCTTCCCAGGTTCAGCTGTGCTTGCTGTGAAACTCTCAGTCCTCAGTGCTTCCAATTGCTGTTCTCCTTGTGGGGATGGGACCAGCCAAGCCCTACGCAAAGGGCACCCAGTCGCGTATACTCTGCACTGAGAAGTGCCGCGCCGCGCCGGGGCGCAGGCAAAACAGCTGCGCTGGCCAAAAGAGTCGCGCTGGTGACCCGTGTGGCTCCTCCGCCAGGAATCTCCCAGTTTGTGGTCCACAGAAATTCGTCTGAAATTGCGGCGTCCACTTGCTCTCTGTGCTTTCACTGGGAGCTACCATCCTGAGCTGTTGTTAATCGGCCGTCTTGGATCTCTCCCAAAAATACACTACTTTGGCTGGGCACAGTGGCTCATGCCTGTAATCCCAACACTTTGGGAGGCCAAGGCAGGCGAATCACAAGGTCAGGAGATTGAGACCATCCTGGCCAACATGGTGAAACCCCGTCTCTGCTAAAAATACAAAAATTAGCCATGCATGGTGCCATGTGCCTATAGTCTCAGCTACTCAGGAGGCTGAGGCAGGAGAATCACCTGAACCCGGGAGGCAGAGGTTGCAGTGAGCCAAGATCACGCCACTGCACTCCAGCCTGAGTGACAGAGCAAGACTTCGTCTCATAAAAAGAAAAAAGCACTACTTTGAGGTAGGTTGGGGAGGGATTATAATCCCCCCATTCAGCACAGGCTCCCAGGTTCAACATCTGATGAGTCCCGCTTCCTATCTACTGATAAGGACAGAGGTCACATAGCCTCTTTAGTGCTAAACCTCCTATTGGGCACTGTTTGGCTAAGCTTGGACAGTGTCATAGCTAGCAGAGAAAGATCTAGTGCAGAAATCTTTATGTATGCAAAGTTCCATAAATGTTTTAAAGACAACATTCCCGAAAGAAAGTCGTCTACGCTTCGGAGTGACTCCAGTGTGAGTCAAGTACACACAGAAGCTATATTCTTATTTAGTTTCCACTTATGAATAATTCTCCAAAATGCCACAGGTTCCCGATTTCCGTGTTAGTGGAATTCCTCTCAAACAGCTGAAATTATTAATGTACTGTTTTTCATTGAAAATACCTTTTGATTCAGCCATTGGAATGTTAGTGGAAACAGCAGATGAGGATGGAACCTTCAGCTCTTACATTTCTGGCACAAAGTAGGTGTTCAGTAAGTAATGTCAAGTGAATAGATGAATCTCTCTGCTGGAAGGACAATTAGATTTTGGGTGATTACACTAGCTAATCATTTTTTTTAAATAATAGATCTCAGGGGGCTGGACCCAGGGACAGGCCGGGTCTAGATGTATGGAGGATGCCCAACAGCCAGTGCAATGCCATCACTTGACAAAGAAAGAAACAGGTGCAGAGAATTTGGAGGAAAGAATAACTTGCCCAAGATCACCACTAGGACATGCCTGAGCCAGGACTGAACTCAAGGTTACTCTAAGTCCCTTCTCTCTGCACATGGCCGTCTGTGAGGATTGTTCTTCTGAATCACCCTCAGGGTTGCTCAGTAAGCCTCATCCCCAGAGTCAGCATCTGTGTTTGGAGAAAGATCCCAGGTGCTCCCTCACCCCCAGTCTGCCCTCACCTGTACAAACTCCATGTATAGAATCATCCCTTTGAGCTGAGGCTTCAAGAGCCCTCCTATAAAATGGTGTGGTCCTTCTGAGACTTTCACCTTCCTGGTGCGGCCACTTCCTCCCTTGTACAGATTTGGAAAATCTGTCCTGGCTTCTCTGCTCTAGAAGTTTCCAGGTGACAGCCGTTCCTTGGGGGTGTGTTCTCCTCACCTCCCAGCCCTGCACTGGGCCTGGTCTTGGTGGCCTTGGGCGCACCAGGACCCCTGCTATGACCTTCACAAATGTTTGATGGTCTTAGGAGAGACAGTCAAGTGGGGTCTATGGGGTGGGCCTCCCTTGCCTCAGACTCCACCTCTCTCTCCTTCCATCCGACCACCACGGGGTGCTTCTGGTGTCTCCGATGTCACTGAAGGATTTGGGGGAACGGAAGGGGCATTATAACACAAGAGAAAAGAAGGTTATAGAACTGTTCACAAAATACTCTTACGTGTCTGCCACATTGTGTTGATCCATTCATAAGCTGATGGACATTTGGGTTGTTTCCGTGTTTTGGCAACTGTGAAGAATGCTGCCATGCACATGTATGTACAAGTATGTGTTTAAGTATCTCTTTCAGTTTCCCTTTTCCACATTCCAAGGGAAAAGTACCTGAGAACCTAATCCTCCAAAGGGGTCCCGTGGGAGCACCCCCAACTCTTCAATATTCTCCTTTCTTCTGAGAGCCAGGAGCCTCTTGGGGAATTCTCCTGCTTGTATCCTCTGACTGCCCACTTGTTTTTAGGAAACCTCAGCAGGCCTTCCCCCTGGGAGAAGGTTTGGCTTCATCCCCTCTTCCTAGCTATCGGATCCCAACACCAACATAGGCAGATGCCCTCAAAGTTTCAGGAATCCTGCTGCGGCGTCTTTGGTGTCCCCATCCCATGGGACAATCTCAACCTGGGCTCTTGAGCTCTACCACCAGCCTGGGTACAGAAGGGCCTCGGTCGTCCCAGCAGGTCACTCCTGGATCACACACACGCCCCGGAAGAAGGAAGTCAAGTGTTTCCTGGCTTCTCTGCAGCTTGCAAGACCCCTCACGGCGGGGTGTATGCTTCCCTCACACAGAGCTCAGTGGAACAGGGGGCATTCTTTGAACATCCTCCAGTTTTGAAATTGACATACTATAAAATTAGCCATTTGGAAGTGAACCATTTATTGGCATTTAATACTTTCACAGCGTTGCACAACTACCACCCCTTGTCTCCTTCCAAAACATGTTTATCACCCCAAGAGGAAATTCCATACCCAATAAGCGGTCACTCTGCCTTCTCCCTCCTGGATGGCCCCTGGCAACCACAAATCCACCTAGGACTGCTATGGATTTGCCTATTTAAGGCATGTCTTGTCAGTGGAATCATACGATATGTGACCTTTCGTGTCTGGCTTCTTTCACTTCGCGTGGTTGTTTTTGAGGTGCATCTGCATTGTGGCGTAGATCAGCACTTCACTCACTTTCCTGACCGAATAATATTCCGCCACGTGCCCACCGCGTTGTGTGGGGCCTCCGTAGGCTCATGGACGTTTGGGCTGTTCTGCCTTTTTGCAATTGTGAATAATGCTGACGTGAACGTGTCTGTGCACCTTTGTGTTTAAGTCTGTTTCCAGTTCTTTAGGGTAGATATCCAGGAGTGGAACTGCTGACTTACAGGGTAATTCTGTTTCTTCTCCCTACTTTTCAAAACTGTGCTCCATCAGGACTTCCATGACCTCTATAGCTGCACATAGACCCAGCTGAAAGCTGTCAGACAGTGACTTGCAAGGGGCTGGTTAATTTCTTTAAAAAGGCAAATCCTCCTCCGTATCTTGGGAGAGTGAGAGGAGAGGAGATTTTATCTTCTCAACTGCATTTAGAACCACTTATTAATGCTCTAGCATGAAACTGAGGACAGTCAAGTATCTGGCCAGCCACCTACAAGGCTGTCACTATGCAGAGAACACCGAATACGTACGGGATTTTTGATTGGCAAGGGGCTCGGGAGGGGTCCATGGCACAAGGGACTGGACAGGGATGACTGGCTGGCCCACCTCAGGTACCTGCTCCAAGAGGGGCCCTGGGACAGAACACCAGTTGTTTTGCGGGGGCAGAGGTACCCAGAGCCTGCAGGGTGTGAATAGACAGATGTCACAAGTCACCTTGGCATTTGCACCTGTTGAACAAAGTCAGCGATGGAGTAGCTGCAGCCCTATTTCTGGAATCTCCAGAATCTCCCCACCAGGGGAAACCCGACCCCTCTCACCTATTCTTGGAGCCCCCTACATCAGAGACAGCAACTTGGTTCTAGGGATTTGCATAGACAAGTTGATGCCCATTAAAGCCAACCCTTTCTTCTGAGGTCCTGCTGCTACATGAAGTTTACTTGGATCTATCCCTCACCCTGTGTGAAGTAATTTGACTACCAGAAGCCCCTGTGAAAAGTATCTGTGAACTGGTCATGCTCTAAGGATCTCCCATGGCCACCTGAAGTCCTGTTAAACTTGGGGAGTCACAGGGGACACATGGGGAACAGCCACTGTGTCCTCCACTGCCTGGAAAGGATCTCTCAGAGGAGGCATTTGTCACCAGGGGAGGGCAGCTGTAGGCATACATGTTATGGCCTGGCAGCCGCCAATTGGCCTGGCCTGGACTGAGGGGTTGTCCAGCATGACATGGCTGCAGGGTTTCCAAGTAGAGAAGTTGCGTCATTTGCCTGGAAAATATTCACATCTCTCTCCTGCCGAAATGCTTGGCCCCTGGGCCCCCTCCTAACCTGGTACCAGCTTCTATCTCCAACAATGACTGTATTTTGTACTTCCTCTGTGCCCTTCATTCAGGCATCTTCGGGCCTATTCTTGTTCTGCCGGGTGCCTGCAAAGCACAGCTTCCTCATTCAGAGTGCAGAAACGGGCCTGAACAGGCCTGGGGAGCTCTGCGGCGTCAAAGCACATGTGTGTTCCCTGAAGTTCACAGTTAATCAGCCCAGAGCGTTTGACAGTCAGCTTGAGTGGCCTCCAGAGCTTCTGGGTTCTCCCCTGTTGGTCCCTGGCTGGGGTCATTCAACTGGAGTCACGCAATCCTTACGTACAAAGGGGACCCTCCGGTGTCACTGGCGGTCAGTGGGGCACTCCGAGGTTCAAATGATGGCTCTCCAGGAAGTGTGTGGCCTTGGAGACGTCATTGAGTGTCACAGAGCCTCAGCTTCTGCATGTGAAAGATTAAGATAATTACACCCACTTGGCAAAGAGTTTGCAGGTTCAACAATAGAACCTGTAGCGCGTCCAGCCAGGTCTTGGCATATGTTTGCTTGGTTAAAGGTGGCTGCTGCCAATATTTTGTCAGCTTCAACACTGTTGTGTGATGGACCTTCCCCACCCCATGCCTCCTCCTCACAGGGTTCTATTTGCCCTGTGGCTTAGGATCTCTTTGTTTTCAGCAATGGTTTCAAATAGCCTCCCACAGAGTTTTACAGTCTTATGGTGGGTGTGTGGGGCAAAGCTTTGCTCTCGTCCACTTTCAGTGTCATGCTCCTACCCAAGACTTTGCCAGCCTGGGCAATGTAGTGAGACCCTGTTTCTACAAAAATTTTCTAAAACCCTAGCCGGGCATAGTGGCAAACGCCTGGAGCCCCGGGTACCTGGGAGACTGAAGTGGGAAGATGGCCTAAGCCTAGGATTTTGAGGTTGTAGTGAGCTGTGATTGTGCCACTGAATTCCAGCCTGGGTGACAGAGCATGACGCTGTCTCAACAACAACAAACCTAAAACACTTAAAAAAAAAAAAAAACTTTATTTGAAGAAAAGAATTCCCTTCCTGATTAATTTGGAAAATAGCTATGCAGAAGCCTCTTGGGAGTCTAGATATTTCTTTAGCATGTCTAGGTGATGACTGGAAGGTGACACAAGCATGCTCTTTAATGGCAGGTGGCAAAGGGATAGATGAAATGATCTATGGTGGTTCCATTATGCCCACTGATTAGAAGATGCTCTAATTTAAATCTTTCACTGCAAGGTAAGCCCATTCAACAGGGAATCTGCTGGTAGTCTCTTTTTTCACTGGCCGCTTATGAAATTGAACACATGCCCTGAGTCCTGCCTGTGGGGCACATGCTGAGGCTAGCATCTCCATGGGCCACACAGCTGGGCATTCACAGCAGCAGGCTGGGGAAATAACGGGCAGAGTCCTGGCCCTGAGACTCAACTGGACAGAAGCATGCAGTTTCGGATACTGAGAGGGAGCTCCGCCTGCCGAGCAGATGGAGGTCTGGAGCCAGGCAGGGTGTGATGTGCCTGTCTTTGCTATCAAGAACCAGCCAAGACTCATGCTGGGTAAGGAGACGGGCAGAGCAGGACAGCAGCGGGATCCCGAACCAGGCACTATTTGAAAGTGCAGGCAGACCCCAGTGAACCCTCTGGAAGGTTTGTCACCACACAGCAGTACTCCCAATACTGGACGATGGCTCAGAAGCAGGGATGAAGCTTCAGTCCTACGAAAGCGCAGCATCTGGCTGGAAGCATGCCAGCAACAGAGCCGGGGCAGGGACTCGTCCAAGCTTAGGAAAAAGGCAGATATCCTGTTTGCAGAACAACGAAGAACAGATGTTGAGTGTCACATTATGGGTTGAGAAAAACCCCGAAGTATACCTTGTAATAAGTCCGGATTGGTCCTAGGGACAAGACCAAGCCTGCAGCTAGAGGTCAAGGGTCAAGAGTTCCACCTGTCAATAGATTTTTTTTTTTTTGAGACAGAGTCTTACTCTGTCACTCAAGCTGGAGTGCAGTGATGGGATCGCAGCTCACTGCAACCTCCACTTCCTGGGTTCAAGCAATTCTCCTGCCTCAGCCTCCCGAGTAGCTGGGATTACAGCCATATACCACCACACCTGGCTAATTTTTGTATTTTTGGTAGAGACAGGGTTTCACCATGCTGCCCAGGCTGGTCTTGAACTCCTAAACCTCAAATGATCCTCCCACTTCAGCCTCCCAAAGTGCTGGGATTACAGGCCTGAGCCACCACGCCCAGCCCACCTGTGGATAGATCTGATGCAGAGATTGGAAATCGGGCTGTTTTGAAATCAGAAAATGTTCCTGTATTCCAAAATCATTCCCTTATCCTAGACAACCACCTTACATCTGTGTGTTGCATGGGAAGCCAAAGAAAAAGTGTGAGGGGGCCCTGGCACAAGCACATGACAAACACTGACCTTTGCCATGTTCCCGGGATGACTCCTCTTGGGGCTCATTGTGTTTGAAGTCAAGTTCAAGTTCACTGTCCTCCTGTCTAGACTCCAGGCACACAGGACTTCAGGGTTCTTGAACACACAAAGATCCTGCCCATCTATGGGCCTCGTTGTTGTTCTTTCCTCTGCACAGAAAGTTGTTTTGCCCTAAACCTCCTCCCCCTTTAATTCTTCAGACCTCAGTTTCAGTTTCCCCTCTTCAAAGAGTCCGCCTCTAACCACCTTCCTAAACGAGGTCCGCCCCTGAAATTCTCCCTCAGCTTCCAAAGGTGGCCTCCTTCCTAGCATCAGAGCACAGTATCCAGCATGAGGGTATCTGTTTGCATATTACCTGTCTGTTTCCAAACTTCATGAGGGCCTGGGCCTCGTCTGTCTCATGCACCTCTGTGTCCCCGGAACCCAGCTTGGGCGTTGGCATGTAGGAAGTGCTTAGTAAATTGTTATCGACTACATGAAGGGAGATCTACTCTGTGGAGTTTAATCGATGATCATTTCCCTGCCCAGCACCATCTTTATCTTGTGTCTGGCCCATTCTGGGTTGGTTTGGCTGGGATCAGAGGGAACAAAAGTTCTGCAGGATGATTGCCACGTGGCCCATGAGCTTAGTGTGTCATCAGAACCCCTGGGGGGGCCTGAGAAAAGCTTGCGTGCCCAGACATGCTGACAACTTCAAGCCACTGGGCCCTCACATGTTGCACCAATAAATGCAGAAGCAAAATGTTTTCTCTCTTAGGTACACTCCGAGGAAGCTCACCCCTCCACGCCCCACCTCTCTGATGACACCGTAGTCCCCTTCTACAAACAGAATGAGCCTCAATCAGGGACCAAGTCTGTGGTTTGAAGCAGGGGGGAGACTCACCGAAGTCGTAATCATAGAGGTGGATGATAGTGGTGACCGTGAAAAAAAACAGCTGCCAGATAGGGTTTGGGGACAGTGTTAGGGTCGTTGATCTGCGGAGTCTCCTGAAAGTCTCCCAAGGTTTACAGGTGCTGCTTGGGGTCTAGAGGAAAGCGCTATGAGTTGTCTTTGGTCACTGTTGTCAGTGCTAGCAGGGCAGGCCTGCCCGGACCTGAGACAGTGGCTCTGTCAGCTTCCCTGGTCGGAGAGAAAGGTCTTCTTGTCCTGGCTTGTGGGCTCATTAGTGTTTGCTGCTCACTTTTATGATGTGTTACTTACCTTGTAAATTGTCTGCCTGTCCCACTAGCCTGGGCAAAGCCTCCAGGCCACAAGCTGGACAGTTGTACCATTGACTTTACTAGGCTACAGAGCCATGAATGTACTGCTGACCCCTGGGTATGGTGAGCTCAGGTGCCTCCGGGCAGAGGAGTGGGTTACAGGAACCCAGTCTCTGACTCATGAGCTGTCCAGGGAGCCTGCGGATAATCATCGTAAACTGCTAACCTGGGGAAATAGCCTTGTGGCTCCCCAGGGGCCAGAATGAGAGCAGAAAAACCTCTCCGGTGAGTCACTGCAAATATTTACCCTTGAACGTTGGATTGCAAAATCTTCTGAGCATTTGCATGGCACTTCCCCTGGGACTTAAAGAGCCACTCTGCCAGCAGCAGTCAGATGGGGAGTGTTCAAACGGGTCAGGCAGGGTAATTCCCCCCTTTCAAAAACAGCCTGGGAAGAGCCCCAAGCTGCCAGACCGCCGAAGGAACCCTGGGGCTTAGCCTTCTCTAGGACAATGTAAGTGATGGAGTCCCAGGATTCCCGGCTCTCTCGGGGACCCGCCGTCTAAGAGCACATCCGACTTTGAGCTGCACTTTGGTTTCCTGGCTCTGTCTTTAGCTAAAGGGTTTTCTACCAGATCAACCCTTTGACGCTTGGTTGGAGCTTCTATGGCACAAGTACTGGGTGTGTCATCCCCTGCTGACCTCACCACTACCAAATCAAATCAGCCCCAGGCCAGGCACAGTGGCTCACACCAGCGCCTTGGGAAGCGGCGGCAGGAGGATCACTTGAGCCTAGGAGTTCGAGACCAGCCTGGACAACATAGTGAGACCCCTGTCACTACAGAAAAATTTTTAAATTACCCCTACGGGCTGAGGTGAGAGGATTGCTTGAGCCTGGGAGGTCGAGGCTGCACTGAGCCGTGATTATGCCACTGTACTCTGTCCTCTAGGAGAGGGTGAGACCCTGCCTCAAAAAAAAAAAAAATTAATCTCAAGGAAATGGAGCAGCAAAACCAATGCAAATCATGACATTGGAGCTATTTCTTCCTTCCTCCTTGGGGATGGTATACTTCATCCATTTTTCTGTTCGTCCTTTCTTCTTTCTCTTTCCACAGAGGATCTACTGAGAACCAGCTACATGGGAAAGTCTGAGTGGGCCTTTTACCAACAGTTACCTATGGTAGATTAGAACGTAGGGGTCACCCAGGAGATTCAGTATGAAGCAGCACCTTGAGAAGCCACTGATACCTTGCCACATGACAGGAAAGCCTCTGTGAGTGAAAGTTCCTCTTACAGATGCCAGTTTGCTAGAGGACTCAAAAGAGGTACAGATGGACAGTGCCCATTTTTCTTTGTTTTGCTGGCATTTTTGGTTTTTGTTTGTTTTTTCACAAAATGGGTGCCTCAAGATAATGCTTTAGGTCTTAGATTATTCCGATAGGAGAAGATGTGAACTTTTACCCTCTCCTAGAGATTGACTCATGTGAGTCAGACAGTTATATAAATAAAAGGACTGATAAGAAGATAGTGAAGTCTTCACGCGAATCAGCAGCTTCCTTTAGGGTGGAAACCACTTTATGATTGGAGGTAAAGAGCTGAGTGGGCCACAGTCATGGTTACAGTACAGCGTCCCACAGAAATCATGGGGGCGTAGCACTAAAAGACACCATAAAACATTTTTGAAGGAGTCAGTGAGTTTCTCATAGTCCAGCTGGGAAGAAGTTCAAAACCACCTGTCTTGCCCACAATCAGCTGTGCCTACCAACTCACTACATTGACCCTTGCATAATGTGGGGTGTAGAGTCACCGGCCCCCTCCCCACACAGTTTTTCATTTAGTTAGTTCCACATATAACTTTGGACTTCCCGAAAACTTAACTGCTGATAGCCTGCTGTTGACCAGAAGCCTTTCCAGTAACATAAACAGTTGATTAACACATATGTTATATACATATTGTATAACAGCAGTCTCCAAATGTTTTGGCACCAGAGACCAGTTTCATGGAAGACAATTTTCCATGGACTGGGGTGCGAAGAGGGATGGTTTCAGGATGATTCAGGTGCATGACATTCACTGTGCCTCTTATTTCTGTCATTATTACACTGCAATATATAACGAAATAATTATACAGTTCCCCATAATGTAGAATCAGTGGGAACGCGGAGCTTGTTTTCCTGCAACTAGACGGTCCCATCTGGGGGTGATAGGAGACAGTAACAGATCATCAGGCATTAGATTCTCATAAGAAGCACGCAACCTAGATCCCTGGCATGTGCGGTTTACAATAGGGTTTGTGCTCCTATGAGAATCTGACGCTGCCGCTGATCTGATGGGAGGCAGAGCTCAGGCAGTAATATGAGTGTTGGGGAGTGGCTGTCAGTACAGATGAAGCTTCGTTCACTTGTGCACTGCCCGTCTCTTGCTATGCAGCCCTGGTTTCTAACAAACCATGGATCTGTACAGGTCTGTGGCCCAGGGGCTGGGGACCCCTGTTAGATGCTGTATTCTTCCAATAAAGTAAGTGAGAAAGAAGAAAATATTATTAAGAAAATTCTAAGGAAGAGAAAATATATTTACTGTTCATTAAGTGGAAGTGGATCATCTTCACACTGAGTCGGCTAAGGAGGAAGAGGAAGAGGAGGTGTTGGTCTTGCTGTCTCAGGGATGGCACAGACGGAAGAAAATCCACATGCCAGTGGACCTGCAGCGTTCAAACCTGTGTTGCCCAAGGGTCTACTGTCGTCATTTCAGAAAGAAATGTCTACAGGGAAAATGGTTCTTTCTCACTTGCGGCTAGATGTCTGCGGCTGTGATAGGGAGAAGAACAGGAGCAAAAGGGATGAGGCGAAGGGGATTCATGACTTCTCTCCTTCCCCCTGCCACCACTCGCTGCTTGTCTCTCACCTGGACTAATGTCACCTCTGGCTACTCCTGCCTCCCTCCAAGCCTCCACCCACAGCAGCTATAGCCAAGGCTTAGAAACGCAGTTCTAATCATGCAGTTCCTCACGTACATGGCCTCTAGCTGTTCCTATGATGCCCCTAAGCATGGAATCCTTAGCCTGTGACTCAGCAGTTCCAATGCTCAGAGTAGACCCGGCATCACTGAAAACAGGCATTTGAACAAAAACATGTAGGCCAGGCACGGTGGCTCACGCCTGTAATCCCAGCACTTTGGGAGGTTAAGGCGGGCGGGTCATTTGAGGTTGGGAGTTCAAGACCAGCCTGGTCAACATGGCGAAACCCTGTCTCTATTAAAGATGCAAAAAAGTTACCTGGGCATGTGTTGTGTGCTTGTAATCCCAGCTACTCCAGAAGCTCAGGCAAGAGAATCACTTGAACCTGGGAGGTGAAGTTGCAGTGAGCCAAGATCACCCCACTGCACTCCAGCCTGGGTGACAGAGTGGGACCCCATCTCAAAAAAACAAACAAACAAAAAAACACAAAAATATGTATACCGCTGTTCACAGTAGCCATGTTTACAATAGCCAGAAGGTAGATAGAACCCAAATGTCCATCAGTGGATAAATGGATAAGCAAAATTAGGCATAGCCATGCAATGGAATATCGTTCAGCTGTGAAAAGGAACCAAGTACTGATACATGATTCAATATGGATGAACCTTGAAACATCGTGCTAAGCGGAAGAAGCCAACACAAAAGGCCACATGCTGTGTGGTTTTCTTTATTCTGTTAGTCTGTTCTCATGCTATGAATAAAGACATACCTGAGATTGGTTAATTTATAGAGGAAAGAGGTTTAATGGACTCACAGTTCCACATGGCTGGAGAGGCTTCACAATCATGACAGAAGGCGAAGGAGGAACAAAGTCACGTCTGACATGGCAGCAGGCAAGAGGGTGTGTGCAGGGGAACTGTCCTTTATAAAACCATCAGATCTCGTGAGACGTATTCACTCTCATGAGAAGAGCATGGGAAACACCCACCCCATGATTCAATTACCTCCTATCAGGTCCCTCCCATGACATATGGGAATTATGGGAGCTACGATTCAAGATGAGATTTGGGTGGGGACACAGCCAAACCATATCATTCATGTGCTGTCCTGAGTGGGCAGATCCGTAGAGACAGAAGCAGAGTCATGGTTGCCAGGAGCTGAGGGTGGTAGGGGTCGGGAGTGATCATTAATGGGTATAGCATTTGCTTTTGGGTGATAAAAATGTTCTGGAACTAGATTATGGTGATGGTTGCACAACAATGTGAATGTACACTAAAGGCCACTGAACTGTATACCTGAAAAATGGTTGCAATGCTGAGTTCTGTTATATTAATTTTACCACAGTTCTTTAACAAATCCTTAATGTGTCCTCTAAGCCCACCTCCTGCCAGGCTACCCTCCCCCTGCTCCCCCGTCCAATCAATACCTCCTGCAGCACGTTTCTACACATGCTGGCCCTTTGCCTCCAGTGATCTTCAACTCCTTGCCTGGCTGGCTTCCTCCAGGAGCCCTTGAAGAAGCCGGAGGTGGGCGCGGCTGTCTCTCTTCAAGTTCCAATAGCTGCTGCCCTCCTGCAGAACAGCTTCCCTGGGGGCATGGCCTTTCTCTGTGTCTGCACATCTCAGACCCTGAGCAACCAGGAGACACGGATTCAAGCATGTTGGAAATAGATGTTGGAAACAGATGCTCGGTGCCGCAAAGAAAAATTAGCACTGAGACAAAGGATCTTTCAGCAACGCAATTTTTACTTCCTGAACTGCAAGAAGGGTACTCTTTGTGGCACTGAGCGTCTATTTCCAACATCTATTCCCAACAAAGCACTATTTTCTTTTCTTTTTAATTGATTGGTAATTGTTGAACATATTTTTAGCATACCTGTAGACAATCCATAATGATCAAATCAGAATAACTGGGATATCCATCACAGCAAACATTTATCTTTTCTTTGTATTGGGAACATTACAATTCTTCTAGCTATTTTGAAGCCTACAGTAAATTACTGTTAACTATAATTTCCCTACTGTACTATCAAATACTAGAATATGTTCCTTCCATCTAACTGTATTTCTGTACCCCTTAACCAACCTCTTGACTCTCTCCTCCTCTCTTCCTTCCCAGCCTCTGATAGCCACCATTCTACTCTACCTGCATGAGATCAACTTTTTTAGCTCCCACCTATGAGTGAGAATGTGCAAATATTGCCTTTCTGTGCCTGGCTTATTTCACTTGACACAATAGCCTCCAGTTCCATCCACGTTGCTGCAGGTGAAAGGATCTCGTTCTTTTTATGGCTGAGTAATATTCCATTGTGTAAACATACCACATTTTATTTACCCATTTTTCCCTTGATGGACGCAGATTGACTCCCTATCTTGGCTCTTGTGAACAGCTTCAAGCACTATTCTTTGTTGCATCCTGGATGTCCTCTCTGAGCGATGAGGAGCTCAGAAATTATTTGTGAATTTATGAATCCCTAAACTGCTGCATGATCATTACACCAAGGGCATGAGATGTGCTCTTGGAGTTTCTTTTTCTTTCTCTTTCTCTTTTTTTTTTTTTTCAAGACAGAGTCTTGTGCTGTCACCCATGCTGGAGTGCAATAGTGCAATCTCGGCTCTCTGCAACCTCCACCTCCCAGGTTCAAGCAATTCTCCTGCCTCAGCCTCTCAAGTAGCTGGGATTACAGGCGCACACCACCATGCCTGGCTAATTTTTGTATTTTCAATAAAGACGGGTTTTACCATGTTGGCCAGGCTGGTCTTGAACTCCTGACCTCGTGATCTGCCTGCCTTGGCCTCCCAAAGTATTGGGATTACAGGCGCGAGCCACTGCGCCTGGCCATATTCTTGGAGTTTCAAACCAAGGGGAACATCCCTTCAGCCTCCATATTTCCATCTCCCACATATTTCATTAGTACCTCCTGTTCCCTTCTCACTGTTTATGGAAAGGCATTTTCCCACAGTGGGGAAAAAGTCACATTATAAATTGTGATTCAGTGCCTGAACTCCCCCCACAAGCTTTACGTAACCCACAAGGTACTTTTACTTATAAACTATGCACGCTTGAGTTAAATGAGCTTTTGTGTAGTGAATGGGCCTCCAAACTGCCATTTATGGCAGTCCTTTATGGGAAACTTTGCTGTGAGCTCAGAAAAGTTATAAATTTTTTGTATGCCAAAAATGCCATTGAAACGTGGACTCTCTGCTTCTGTTTGTGGGATTTTATCTCTGCTTCTGTTTGTGGGATTTGTTCGCTGACGAATGCATGTGACTGTCTTCTGAGATCCTCAAGGGACAGGGCGCTTCTGCCAGGTTACGCTTGGTATTCAGACAAAGAGAACACAGGAGCACTGGATGGGCTTATAGGTGGCAATGTTGTTTCCAGGATGACCCTGAGTATCAGGGGAAAGGCGTTCAGTAGCCTTCCTCTCTCCCTTCTTCATTGTGTAAATATACCACATTTTCTTTATCCTGCCCTCTACTTGTAATTCCTGGCCCTCTTCTCTGCTGTGATCTAGTAATTCTCTAGGGAGGAGGACTAAAGACTGTTCTGAAATCGAGGGAGGCTTTCTAGCTTCGTTTTCCCAAAACCCCAAGTCTTCCTGGATGCTACGCCTGCTGGGGAGGGGCCCAAGGTCTGTGCTTCAACAAACCTCCAGGCGATTCGGATACACACTCCAGTTTGAGAACCGCTGCTTTTGGTGAACTTCACTCACAAAACCTCATTTGCCCCGATGTTAAAAACATGCCATTTAAAGATGACCACGTCACTTCTGGCATTCAATTTGCCCCGTTCAGGTTACAGATGCATTCAGTTTGAGATTCTCCCTCCCTCTCCTCTTTTTCCCTAAAGGAGATCTGGGTTCTCAGAATGTCCCGTCTCCTGACCTGAGAGGAGTGGGGTCTGACTGCATGTTGTCCTTTCTCCTTGCGGCATCTCCTGTGATGTAGCAGGGCCCAGCTGGTGTTGGGCATGGTCTCCCGTGTGCCTCTGTTGCTGGTCCCTCTGTTCCCATTGTCATCTCCGGCCCTGGATTTTATGTACTTAGCCTCTTCCAACCCCTAACCCTGAAACTCCCACCCCACTAGAGTCAGGACTGCTGGCTGCCTTCCATCCCATGCTAGGATGTGATGGTGCCAGCCACCTGACACCAACGTCAGCCACTGCTGCTACTTCTTGTGCTGCGGGTACCCAAGACACCATGTTTGGTGATTCCACAAGGACTCACAAGACTCAACACATAGTCATACTCACTGCTGAGATTCATTCCAGTCAGAAGGTATAAAGCAAAACCAGCAAAGGAAAAAGGTGCCCAGGGCAAAGTCCAGAAGACACCAGCAGAGTTTCTAAGAATCTTCTCCCGCGGAGTCACACCGGATGGGCGTCACTCCTCCAACAGTGAGTTGTGACAGCACACACACAGTAGTGTCCAGAGAAGCTCATTAGAGAATCAATGCCCGAGGGCGCTGCTCCCATACACACCCTCCGCCTAACATATACCAAAAGTCCAGACTCCTGGAAGTAAAGTGAGCATTCAGCATAAGCAATATTGAATTCACACAAACTGTTTAGGCGCAGTGAGCCTCTCTTATTATTTAGGGAATGTTTTATACCTGTGTAGGGAACTGTTACCTTTCAAGTTCCCAGGCACTGGCTAAGGGCCAACTTTGCAAGCAGGTGTTTCTAAGGACAGCAGTCTCACACCTGCTCTGTCTGCTTTTCTGCATGCTACTGCTGATCGTGCTGACAATGATAAGAAGACTAGAAGTAGCGTTTATTGAGCACCTACTGTATACCAGCACTTTCGATGTGCTAATTTCATCTACTTCCCAGGTACCCTATTGACACATTGTGATCATCGAGGTTACAAATCCCATCTGCTCTGGGAACCACCCTCTCTCCATCCACCTTCAAAAACAAATTATCTGACATTTCTGTTAAAGGCACCCTTCTGGGATTTTTTACTTCGGAAGGTATCAAGGAGCTGGGGTCCCTCCCTGGACATCCCCCACTGTGTAGGTTTCCATCAGGTCCGTGGCAGCCCTCTAGTTCTATTTTGTTTTCAACATATTTACTTTCATAATCATTTCGTGTTTCAAGTAAATAAGGCAGGTGTTTCTTTATAGTAATATTACCATTTTATTTAAAAACAAATTTGAAAGAAGAGAGTTGCTTTAAAATAAGTAATCGAGAGAGAGAGAGAGAGAGTGTGTGTGTGTGTGTGTGTGTGTGTGTAACATTGTGAGTTGAAGGAGAGTGACAAGGGCTGGTAACCCACCTTTAGGATTTTGGCTGGACAGGATTCTCAAGTAAATTGGGAATCCTAGAACCAGGCTGGTCTTGAACTCCTGACCTCAGATGATCCACCTGCCATGGCCTCTCAAACTGCTGGGATTACTGTCGTGAGCCATCATGCCCAGGCTAAATACAGCTATTTTTGTATGTGTGGTTTAGTATTGTCAACCTAAAAAAGAAGTCAGAGAAAAATATCTTCTAATATAATGAATTTATTGGGGAATAAGCAAAAAAGATAATCATCTGGGATGCACAGCTATGGCAAGCTACTGATGCACCTGCAGAGTTGAGGGTAAGGGAAGCTTTTATTGGCAGAAAGGAGAAGTTTGCATAAGCTACTTGGAAACAGAGTTCATTGGTTCTGGGAACTTTGAAGGCCAGAGTTTGTGTCAGTTTGTTGATGGAGATGCTGTTACTGGGCGAGTTATTTTGAGAGCATATTATCTGAATTACTGAAGTCCTAAAGAGGGGATTTCTTATAGGGTTATTTTAGAAAGCCCTTGAGGCAATCCTTCTCTCAGACACACATCCAGGAGCTCTCTCTTTTTGTGCTTTCCTGGCTTCAGCTTATTTGGGTCTGACAAAAGTGATTTCATCCTGGTATCTGCAACTTTCACAGTATGTGTACATATATTTCATGGAACAGTGATACCCCGGTAACAGTGAGCACCTCTGGAGCCCAGACCTTTGTTCCTAAACACCATTCTTCAGTAAAAGGGATCAGAATGTCTTGGGGAAGTAGTTGATTCAAGGACTAGGGAGTGAAAATACAAGATGAACCAGAAACATTTGGGATGCCAGAAAGTAACTACATCTTTCCAAAAGGTCATGTCCAAAGAACATATCAAAACATATCATTTGACCTATCAAAAGAACAGGGAGCCATCCTGAAGGTGCTCCCCATGGCCACAGCTAGAACAATTGGAGCACCAAAATAATGATAGTAATGGATTATGGTCCATAGAATAAAGTAACTATCTGTACAGTCATACTGCTATAAATAAATAATTGAATAATTTTTTAAAATGGTATAAGCAAGAAAATGTCTTGCTTATAGATAAATTTCAATTAATAAATGTAGAAGGAATGGGGGAAATGGAAAGTCCCCCCAAGAATACCACAGTAATAATTGCTGTAGGCAACATCCACCAGTGAGAACCAAGATTACTGCAAGAAACTTTAAGGAGAAATAGGGTATTTGCATATTCTTTTTTTTTTTTTCTGAGATAGGGTCTGGCTCAGTTTCTCAGGCTGGAGTGCCATGGCACAATCACAACTCAGTGTAGCCCTGATCTCCCAGGCTCAGGCAATCATCCTGTCTCAGCCTCATGAGTAACTGTGACCACAGATGTGTGCCACCATGCCTGGAAAATATATATTTTTTTTTTATAGAGATAGAGGGGTCTCCCTATGTTGCCCAGGAGGGTCTCAAACTCCTGAGCTCAAGCAATCTGCCCCTCTTAGTCTCTCAAAGTTGTTAGGAGTACAGGCGTGAGCCACCACACCTGGCTGATATTAGCATATTGGCATCTCCCTTCAGACTGTTACTACCTGTAAAAGGGAAATGGTGACTTCATAGTGGAGCAGCCCAGCACATCCTACCTTATACAAGTGATCAAGGTTGGCATCACCAGGAATAAGACACATGGAGTTTTCCTGTGCCCCCTGATCTGATGTGGGCATATCACTTCTGGATATTCTTGCCAGAAAAGGATAACCTCAATGTAATCATGAGAAAATGTCAGAAAAACACAAATTGAGAGGCAAAATAACTGGCCAGAAGTCTTCATAGTCACTAAAAGCAAGGAAACGCTGGAACATTGCTCCAAGGTCGAGGAGACAAAGGAGACGGGACAAGTAAACGCAACATGGGATCCTCCACTGGATCCTGAAGTAGCAAAAGGATGTCGGGAGAGAATTGATGAGACTCAAATGAGGGCCGTGGTTTAGTCAGTAGTGTCGTGCCAATGTGGTTTTCCGGTTTTGATCGTTGTCTGACAGTTAGGCACATTTCTGAGAGGTCTTGAGGTAGAGTGATCTATATAACTTTTAGAAAAACAAAAACAAAACATTCTCCCACATAACCACAATATGGTTATCCCATCCAGAAAATTTAACATTGATATAATGAAATTATTGAGTCCCGACCCTGTTCAATTTTTATCATTCCCAAATGTCCTTTATGGATTTGTTAGTTTGGTTAGTTGTTGCTGTTGTTTTATGTGTTCACCTTGCATTGTTTTATTTGTTTGCTTTGATTCTCCCGTCTCCTTAATCTCCATTAATGGAAGACAGGTACCCTGCCTTTTCTGTCTCACATGACACTGACATTTTTGAAGGGCCCTGAGAACTAGCTGTCTTCATAGGATGCAGTATTCAAGGGTAGGAGACCATTGCTATAAACTCCTATTTCCACAGATGAGTTGTTCTGAAGTCTCAGCTCTGAGCTGATGGGCTCTGTGTGTGTCTGTGAGTGGCTCTTCAGGTGGGGACAAAGCAGTTGTTGCATGATGATGCTTTTTTGGCTGTGTGGTGGATGTTGGTCCCAGCCTTTCTCCTTCCTTCATGCCCATTCGTAGCTACGGTTGTGCTCGCTCTTCTCACTTGGAAATTCCCTTTCCTTTTTCCCACCCCTCTGCACGTTGCTGAGTTACCCCTCAGAGGTCTGTGCTGTTTGCAAAGTCAAAAGCAGCTTCATAGTCCCTCTTGCACAAGCCAGCACACAGAGTTTACAAACCTGAGTGAGGGGCTGACCAGCAAGAGCTACGGAGATATAAGTATTTAACAGGCTTCCTCCCACCCAGAAGACTGGGGTTTGGCACCTGGGGACTATTTCCCGGGGCATCCATCAGAGCCAGTTAAACTTGGCATCTAATAATAGTTAGGGAATTTTTTTTTTTTTTTTTGCTTTTATAGTTATTGGCTTGGTCAAGAGAGAAAAGGCCACCAGATATGTACTAGAAGCTAGTGAGTCATTGAAAATATTGGGAACCTCTTTTTTTCTTAAATTTCTTAAAAAGCATTAATATTTATAGCAAATAGCATTAATATTTATGGAAATCTTACACATTGTCTGTGCTGGATTCCACCCCACAGTGGAAAATTGGCAATACATGATTTCATGGTATGAAGTATTGCTAGTAATCACAGGCTACCGGGAACCAAGATTACAGCAAGATCCACCCTCATTCTGCACTGTTTCTGCAGGAGTGTAGTAGGCAGAATGGCCACATAGGGGAAGCCCTTGAGCTCTGGAGTCAGCAGACCTGAACTGAAATTTCAGCTGGGCTACTTACAGACTGGTGAACTTGGGAGAGGTACTTAACTTCTGTAAGCCTCAGTTTCTTCATCTATAAAATGGGTTGGTAATATTTTCTGCATAGAGCAATTGCCAGAGAAAAATGAGAAGATATGTGAACAGTGCTTAACATTGGACCTGGTGTAGGGCAGGGGCTTAGTAAGTGGTGCTGGTGTTCCTGCCATGGTTGCTGTTGGCCAGGTGCCTCTGCAGTCTGCACCATGCATTCCTGGAAGAAGTGACTCTGGCCGGGTGCAGTGGCTCATGCCTGGAATCCCAGCACTTTGGGAGGGCAAGGCAGGTGGATCACGAGGTCAGGAGATTAAGACCATCCTGGATAACACGGTGAAATTCCGTCTCTACTAAAAAAAATACAAAAAATTAGCTGGGCGTGGTGTCAGGTACCTGTAGTCCCAGCTACTCAGGAGGCTGAGGCAGGGCAATTGCTTGATCCCGGGAGGCGGAGATTGCAGTGAGCTGAGATTGCGCCACTGCACTCCAGCCTGGGTGACAGAGCGAGACTCATCTCAAAAAAAAAAGAAGTGGCTCTGGTGAGGGTGGTTGCTTTGCCCACCATCTTCATCACATTGGTGGCATATGCGAAGTAGCACGCGCTGAGCCTCCCAGCCGATGATGCCCCCACCCACCCGACTGGCACTGGCATCCTGGCCATGCACCCTGCACTCGCCCTCAGCCATCCATCCTGGGAAGCCAAGAAAACACAGTTGTTTCCCAATGGTAACGCGCTGAGTCCCTGGCTAGCTAGAAAGCAAGTCCAAAAATACACAGCGCGAGGAAGGAAAAGATTTCTCTTGTGTTTGTTTTCTTGCCAGCTTCTCGCCTGGCTTTCTAAAGGCCTCGCCTGCACCCAGAGTCAGCAGGCCATGTGCTTCCCATATTGGTAGACTTCAGGGTAACAGCAGGGGTCTCACCTCGTAGAGTGTCCTGAGTCATACGGAGATGCTGCTGTTTGAGAGTGAGGGTCCAGGGCTAGACTTCAGGGCTGTTCATGTCCTGCATCTTGCTCCTGCCTCTTCACCTGCACCCTTCAGGGAGGTCTACAAAATGACCCTGACCCCAAGGTCTCCATTCACATTTATTCTCCCCTTGCAGGCATCGCTGCTATTCACAAGACATTGACTCAAAGGCTCCCTATTCCCACTTAAACTGTCCTATGCTCCAAAATGTCCTCCCCAGCCAGCCGTGGACATTATCAGCTGGGAAGGTGCAAATGGGAAGCCCCTCCCATTTCAGGGCACGCCTCTCTCCCTCCCTGCACTGTGTAAATTCAATGCCCCTGAAACTCATATCATTTGTAAAGGAATAGGAATAATCATTCCTGTTTGTTTTGGAAGCCCAAGCTGGTTGACTGCCGGGCAGCTTTCTCTTCTCAGCCACGGGAGGGAAGGGTGCACGTTCTAACTGCATGCAAATAGCCAAGGATTTCTCACGAGCCCTGAAAGCTCCCCCTTTAGTTTGCATTAGGCGTGCAGTTCAATCACTCTCCCTGAAGGAAGAGGAGGAGGAGCAGGTGGTGTTTGGCTTTGAACTCGCGCCACATGCCCCAAGGGTAAGTGAAGGTATAGATCGGTCTAACAAGGGGGTAGTGGGGGAAAAAGTCCCCTTCCGTATGTTTTGCTTTGGCCAGGAGCCAGGCAGAGAGCAAAGTGACAGAGACTGCAGTCGAACGCTATTGAGAGAGCGTATGGTATTCAGTGGCAAAGCATTCAGCTCCTAAGATTGTGCCCAGAAGATTGTTTTGCGGGAGGAAAAGAAAGGAGCCTTTCAACCTTTCTCATTCGGCCTGCACTGCCGTTTTGCTGAGCGGCCGTTTTGGAGTTTCCTCTTGGAGTGATCGGTTTGTGCTGTCCAGATGTGCACAATGCGATGGTTTTGTTTTTGGCTTTCCAGATGTGCATGGAAAATGGACAGGAAAATGAGCTTTGGCAAGGGCGGAGGCCTGTCTTGGCAACCCCTGGAATCTAGAGAACCCACAATGCCGTCGTTGTCCAGGAATCACAAAGCATAGGATCTGGAAAAGAACTTACGGGTCGCCCAATTTAACCTTCTTGTTTTGCAGCTGAGGACACCGAGGCCCAGAGAATGGTGACATGCTCCCTGCTGATGGATTCCCCGCAGCTGGGAGCAGACATCAGACCTGCTAGAACTCTCAGACGTGCATCTGCACACATGTCTGTTTCACTGCTGTATGCACGTGGCACTTGTCTGTGTGCTTGGCATAAATCGGTGAACAGAGAATCCTAGCTTGTTTGGGCGTGAGATCAGGTATGGGAGAAAGAACAGACAATAAACATAAAAAATGAATAGCTTATATATAGCAGGTTAGGAGACAATAAATGCTACCAAAAAGAAAAGTAGGAAGGAAGGAGGGAGGGAGGGAAAGGAGCGGGGGAGGGAGGGAGGACGGGCGGGCTAGGTTTTAGAGAAAAAGGTAGATTTCATTGAGAAGGTGACTGTAGTAGTAACTTACTGCTGTATAACAGAATACCTCAAAACTTGGCTGAGTATGCTGGCTCACACTTGTAACCCCAACCATTTGGGAAGCTCAGATGGGAGAATCACTTGGGCCCAGGAATTCAAGACAAACCTGGGAAATATAGTGAGACCCCATCTCTACAAAAGTAATGTTTAAAAATTAGCTGGGCCTGGTAGTGCATGCCTGTGGTCTTGGGAGGCTGAGATGGGAGGATTGTTTTAACCTGGGAGGTCAAGGCCGCAGTGAGCCATGATCGTGCCGCTGCACTCTAGCCTGAGCAAGAACCTGTCTCAAAAAAACAAAAAACAAAAAAAAACCCTCAAAACTTGGTGGCTTAAACCAACAAACATTATCTCAGCTTTTTTGTGGGTTAGGAATTTGAGAGTGGCGTTGCTGCGTGGTCGTGGCTTAGGGTCTCTCATGAGGTTGCAGTCAGGAGAGGTCAGCTGGGGCTGCAGTCACCTGAAGTCTTGACTGGGGCTGAAGGATTCACCTCCAAGACGGCGCACTCACATGGCTATTGGCAGGACTCAGTTCCTCATCATGTAGGCACCTCCACATAGCTGCTTGAATTCCCACAATATGGCACTGGCGTCCCCCGGAGCTAGTAGTCCAGAGAGAGAGAAGAGAGAGAAAGAAGCCACAGAGCCTTTTCTGATCTGGCCTTGGGTAGGTCCTATGACTTTATCTTCAAAGACGTGAAGAAGTGAGCCACTGATAACTGAGAAGGGATGTTCTGGTGAAAATGCCGCAAGGTGGAAGTAAACAGGCATTTTGGAGGAACAGGGAAGAGACCAGATGGCTGGAGTAGCAGGAGCTAGGAAAAGAGCAATAGAAGAAGAAATCAGAGGGAGAGCGGAGGGCAAGAACGTGTAAGTTATTGCAGGCCAGCGGGGGATGTGGGTCCTCGCCCTGAGTGAGGTGGGGAGCCACAGCAGTGTCTTGAGCACAGGAGCAGCATAATCAGACTTAGCAAATATGCAGAGAATAGACTTTAAGGGGCAAAGGTGGAAGCAAGAGATTGGGTAGGAGGGTGTTACTGTAGCCCAGGAAGGATATGATGGAGGCTCGCCCTGGGTATCGCCATGGAAGAGGGGAGACGTGGCTTCAATCTCATCAGATCTAAAGGTAGATCCCCGCCTCAGGTTTCCCTGGCAAATTGCTTGTAAGGTGTGACAGAGAGTAGCCAAGAATGGCACCACGGTGTATGGTGTCCTCTTCCCTGAAGCTGCCATTGACGACGTTCCCTCCCTGCCGTCTACGGTTTTATGTGAAGCCCTGAGGTATGCAAGAGGGCTTGGCGTCCAGCATCCTTTCCCTCGCTGCCGGGACGCACGCCGTGTCCTTCCATTCATGGCTTACCCTTTGTAGACCCTGGAAACTACAAAATGGAAAATGGACCTCCTCTGTCAAAGAAATAATAAATGTTTAGAAAGGCACTTAAAGCTCCTTTGAAGAAAGCACCAAAATTCTGGAAACCTTGTTAGCGGTTTGCAGTGGTATTTTGAGTGCTGGGAACTAAATGTTTTGGTTGTATGTTTGGGGAGCTGCAGATGGAGAGGCTGAAGCACTCAGTGAGTAAGAAAATGAGTGAGAGGAGATGCTTAGCGGGACAGACGTTCACATCCCGAGGAGATACCCCATACAGAAGACCAAACCCATGAGCTAAGGAAACTGTCCACATGCCAGGTCTGCAGGAAGTGAGACTGCAAGGCCTCATCATTCAGACCCCCGGACGATCCTCTTCTGGGGTCTTACTCTGCTGCCTCAACTATCTATATCAAGTTCAAACACACACAAGTGGGCTCTGCTGCTGGAAGTGAGGATATGGATTCTCTTTCAGGAGAGGCCCATGACGAGCAGGAGCTCAGGGTTGAGGGGTTGGGGGGTGCTGGTGATGTTCTGTTTCTTGATGGGGATGTGGGTTTCATGGGTTTGTTTAGTTTCTGAAACTTCATCATGAAGAACGCGTATTTCTGCACCTATATTCAACTGCAGTAAAATACTTTTTAAAAAGGTAATGGGAAGATATTATTTTCCCAAAAGTATGACTCCTACCTAGGAACTGAAATCCTACCTTAAGAGCATCGTCAGCTTTTTAAAATTTCAAATATGTTCAGGAGAATTAACAAATAAAACTGCGAGTGGGCTAACGGCCATTAAAGTACTAGCTAAGACAGCGTAGCTTGGTTGTGCAGACTTGGGAACTTGTGTAAATAGGACTCTACAACACTTACTATTTTGTGCTTAGTTTTTTTCACTCAAAATTTGGTCTGTGACATGGCTCCACACTTGCACATAGGTGTAAACCTTTCCTTCTCATTGCTACACAGTATTCCATAGTGTGAATAGAACACAATGAATAAAATGAATTTTATTTTACTCATTCTGTTGTAGAGGGGCGTTTGCACGGTTTTCAGTTTATGACATATTTTCCCCTCCCCTCCCTCTCTTTCTTTCCCCTCCCCTCCCTTCCCCTCCCCTCCCCTCCCTTGCCCTCCCTTCCCCTCCCCTCCCCTGCCCTCCCTTCCCCTCCCTTCCCCTCCCCTCCCTTTCCCTCCCTTTTCCTTCCCTTCTCTCTCTTCCTTTCTTTTCTTTTCTTTCTAAAGAAAAGGCCTCTCTGTGTTGTCCAGGCCAGGCTGGAGTGCCGTGGCTCCATCATAGCACAACAGCCTCAACCTCCTGGGCTCAGGCAATCCCCCCACCCATCTCCTGAGCTGCTGGGATTACAGGTGTGACCCACCATGCCCGGTTTAGGGTGTGTCTTTTGATAGCTACATGCCCGGTTTAGGGTGTGTCTTTTGAGGCACATGGCTCTCTGATGTGTACCCCCACCACACTGTGTGAGGCAGCCTCACACTTGCCCAGTACATAGGATTGGTTTGCTTTGCTGGGACCCTTAGCAGGTAAAGGTCTTCAGAGCATTCCTCTGGGATTCAGAGATTCCATAGAAATCTGGGTGGTTTCTCTACACTTCTGCAAGGAGAAGTGCACAGTGGTGGCCTGAATCACCCTCAGCCACCACCCTGCCTTCTGGCTGACTTCCTCGGGCTCTCCCTCACCCCCTTGAAGGAAGGCGGGAGACTGTTGGGGAATGGATGGGTCATCTCATCTTCCCAGCCTGCACCAAGAAGGTTCCAAGAACTCCACGAAGAGGGTGGGGGAAGATCCCTTGCGTGCTAAGCCAGCTCCTCTGAGCAGGTCGGGCCGGGCAGCCCTGCGGGGAGCACCCAGCCCCTTCCCACCTGCAGGCTCATCAAACACCTCGACAGGCTTCCCGAGTGGGAAGCGGTGATGTCATCTCCAGGCCTGAACAATCAGGCCTTTCACGGCAAGATGATAACAATCAAAACAGTCTGTAAGGGCCTGCCACGCAAGAACACACACGCTCATCGCACAGGGGAGGATCTGAAAGCCGGGGTGAAGCAGGGCTTGTCAGGAATATGCCATTCTCCTTTCATAATCAGCCGGCCGGGGAATATAGCCCGGAGAGCAAGGCTGCAGGTCACCGTCCCCTCGCTTGCCAATTCTCAGAGAAATCCATGACACTCTCCACCACCTCTCCTGAGGGCGTGCACCTCAAAGCCCAGAACCACAGCCCAGGCTGAGCAGCAATCCACGCTCAAGCGGGAGTGTCCCACTGCACAACTCCAGGGGGCAGCATGCTCAGAGAACACAAGGTGAAAAGGACACCTGGAATTGTGCACCACTGACGTTTGAGAGCAACCACTGCTTTTGGACTAAGGGAGCTGAAGCCTGGGGGTTCTCAAAGGTGGGTGTTCAGCCCCAGGAATCTGTCGTGCCACAGCTA
This sequence comes from Cacajao melanocephalus, assembly GCA_963573385.1. Taxonomy (NCBI): domain Eukaryota; kingdom Metazoa; phylum Chordata; class Mammalia; order Primates; family Pitheciidae; genus Cacajao; species Cacajao melanocephalus. The sequence continues at coordinate 26,022 of CAUYLG010032163.1, forward strand.
AGCTCCCTGAAGGCCTGCACTCCACTGAGCCTAGAAATTCTCAAATGAGATGCATGAGATCAGGTGTTCTGCACACTCAGTCTGAGCAGTTTTTGTCATCCAGCTATTTGCTGAGGAAGCAGCTCATTTACCCTGTTGTTTACTCCAGGTCTGTGGGTGTCAACCAGGAGCAATCCCCTGCCCCCCACCCCAGGGACATTTGGTCATGTCTGGAGACATTTTGGTTTTCACAACTGAGAGGTTGCTGCTGGCATCTAGTGGATGGAGGCTGGGGATGTGGCCAGGTGCGGTGGCTCACATCTGTAATCCCAGCACTCTGGGAGGCCGAGGAGGACAGATCACGAGGTCAATGGGTTCGAGACCAGCCTGATCAACCCTGTCTCTACTAAAAATAAAAAAATCAACCGGGCGTGGTGGCACGTGCCTGTAGTCCCAGCTACTTGGGAGGCTGAGGCCGGAGAATCACTTGAACCTGGGAGGCGGAGGTTGCAGTCAGCCGAGATCACGCCACTGCACTCCAGCCTGGGTGACGACAGAGTGAAACTCCATCTCAAAAAAAAAAAATAAATAAGAAGAAGAAGAAGCCGGGGATGGTGCTAAACACCCTGCAATGCCCAGAACCAGGCCCCACGACACAGAATTCACGGTGCAAAATGTCAGTAGTGGTGCGGTTGACAAATCCTGCTGTGGATGACACGTTCCACTCCATTAAATCCCGGAGGTCTCTGGCCCACATCTCCCCGAGTCTGGCCCGCTTTCGCTGTTGACCAGAACAGGCCAGAACCTCAGCTCACTAGCCAAGAAGGTGTCAGGCAGCATCTGCCCCTGTCTCCCTATGCTTCGATGGGTCTGTATGAGGCTCAGAAAACCCAGTGTGTGTACACAGTAGCAGTTAGGAGGTCCTGCTCTGTCGCTTCCCAGCTCGGTAACCTTCAGGGCCAGTTATTAACTTTTGAGCATCCATTTCTCCATCTGTAAAATGGGAACAATGATGAAAGCTGCTCATGAGGTGGTTGAGGGGACAAGGCGTGTTGCTACATGTGATGTGCTTACAAGCGCGCCCAGCACGTAGTAACACTCAATCAGTAACAGCAGTGGTTACCATCATTTTTATTGTAGCTGGAGGACCTCAGGCTGCCTCTGACGGGTACGGGAATGAAAGACTTGGGCTGGTTTCAACCGTGGGCAGTTGCGGCGGGGTCACCAGTGCTGTGCACAGCTCCTGGCACATGCTCTATGCTGCTGCTGACACGAGCTGGAAGCATTTCCCAAGCTCAAGGCCTGAGACATTCTGAAGTCAGAGGTTTGAGCGGAGATGGCTAATAGATGAATTTCAAGGGAACCCCCGAGTAGATCACTCAGCACAGGCATCTGCCTCCCAAAGATGTGGTAGAGACCCCTGGGATGGTACCTTGCACTCCGACCTTGGGAAACACCTGAGTTACGGCTGGGGTGTTTAACACTCAGGTTTTTCCTAAAAATCTGGCAGATTCAGCTAAGAAAGAGTCACTGAGGGCTGGGTGCGGTGGCTCACACCTGTAATCCCAGCACTTTGGGAGGCCGAGGCGGGCAGATCGCCTAAGGTCAGGAGTTCGAGACCAGCCTAGCCAATGTGGTGAAACCCCATCTCTACTAAATATCCAAAAAAAAAAAATAGTCGAGCATGGCGGGGGGTGCCTGTAATCATAGCTATTTGGGAGGTTGAGGCAGGAAAATCGCTTGAACCTGGGAGGCAGAGGTTGCAGTGATCCAAGATCATACCACTGCACTCCAGCCCGGGCAAGAGAGTGAGACTCTGTCTCCAAAAAAAAAAAAAAGAAAACAAGAGTCACAGAGGACACCAGACACCATAGGCCTTGGCTCAAATGCACGTTTTATTTTTGTTTGTATGTTGGCTTGGACTTGGAGAAGGGGAGAGAAAGGAAGACCTGGCTCAGCCCTGCCAGATCCTCTCACATCTTGGCTTACTTACTCAGTTCCTTCTTTGTGGAAGAAATGCATTTCCCCATCTTTATCTATTAAAACGGTCCCCATCCTTCGAAGTCTTGGATGTCGCTTTCTCCGCAAAGGTTTCCTGGATCATCTGTCTCTGCCGGAATCATCTTCCCTAATGCTCTGTGCTTCTCCGATGGCCGTTAGCAAGTTCCACGCTGTGTCGTCGTCATTTGCAGGCAGGCCTTTTGCCCTGTATCAGATTGTAAGTTCCTTGAAGACAGGGCTCTTCCAAACGTCTTTCTTCGTATGTGGCATGAGCTCTTGAACACTTGAACATGGCCGGGGCGTAGTGGTTGACCCCTGAGAAGAGGCTCCCGGGTGGCCAAGTTGTCACTGCAGGACATGGCAAGAGGTCACAGAATTAAGAAGGCTGAGGCACACCCATTGTAGAAGAAATTGCTGTGAGGCTGGGAGGTCACCAGGCTTGGGGAATGAAGGCTTAAGTGCCCCTCTCATCGCTGCCTCATTCAGGAGACTTGGGCAGTTTTACCAGCGACTGCTATTTAAAGAGCACCCAACCCACTCTGGCCTCTGAGCTGGGCCTGGCAGGTCACAGTGATCATGCCATCCACACCACAGCGCTGCCAATGCCCGTCTTTCAGTTAACGGAAAGGCTGAGTTACGTGTAGCTCGCGCTGGGGCACACCTATGCCCCTGGGGTCCCACCCCGATGTGTTTGACTGGTATGTTTGACTGTCCTGCCCATCACATGGCCTCCAAGGCATTGAACTTGTCTGCATTTCCTGTTTCTATCTCAACAATCGTAACCATCAAGGCGCTGAGCCAAGTGACCTCCAAGGACCCTCACTTTTAATGTGAGTGGTGATGGGGGAGCACTGAGGAGGAGGAGGATGCTGGAGATGAGAAGTCAGTTCCTGGGGCGAAACAGGGTCAGGCCTCTAAGAAAAAGCAGGAAAAGCTTCCTGCCAGGGATGCCCTTCTTCCTGTTGCCCACTGCTTGAGATTAGTGGTCTCTGAAGATACGAGGAGGGAGGCCCTTCTTACCCAGCAGCCTGCTGGGACCTGGGCCATTGGTCATCAGCCTCTACCAGGTTGGAAGAGCAGGGGATGAGAGAGACCTCTGGAAAAGTACCTCAGGCTGTCTGCCTCTGCCCCTGCATCCAGCCTGGAGAGGCACTGGCCCCTTTCACCCGCCTGCACCTCCTTGGCCCACGTTGTGGGCCCAGTCCCCTCCATCTGCTAGGAGGCATTCTGTGGGTGTGGGTGTGGGCTCAGTGCCTTCCCCACCTCCTCACAGGTCACCCCTGGGGGTTTCCTAAGCAGCCTGAATTGCTTCTTTGTGTCCCTACCCAAGAGAGCAAAGTGTCTGCTGCTGTCCCTGCAGGGAGGCCACCTCTTCTGCCTCTGCCATGCCCTGCCGGCTCCTGGGTATCACTCAGGGCTGAGTTGCAAACAGCAGCCCACAAGGACCAACTCAGCATCTATGGGGCCGGCGAGGGTTTCGGGGAAGCTGGCTCTCTAGAGGGAAGTTGATCCAAGGGGCTCAAAGTGGCCCAAATTTGCATTAGACCATTGCAAGTGTCAGGCAGGGCTTTTTACTTTTTCAGACATCTGCTTAGCTTCCAGGATTCTGTATGTATCCCCTGTGGAGAATTAAAATTCTTACCCTAGATTACCTCTGCCACCTACCCTGTTTCTGAGTGCTTCTGAGGGTGACTGGCTCACATCAGTTATCTGGGGAGTGTCCCAGGTTTAGCACCGAAAGTCCTGCATCCAGGGAAATCCCTCAGTCCTGGGTGAACCGGAGTGGTTAGGAACCCTGGTTCCTGTCCCAAAAGGGACATTGTATTCAGGGAATTCTGACCTGTTCACATATTGGCCTGCACACTGCTAATGAGATAAACCATTGCTACTCACTCCTGCCCAAAGCCAGAGAGGTCAAGTCATCTTCCTTCTCGCCGTTCTCTCTTCCATCTCTGCTCCTCCTTGATGTTTATTTTTATTTATTTTGTTTGTTTTTGTTTGTTTGTTTTGAGACAGAGTCTCACACTTTTGCCCAGGCTGGAGTGCAGTGGCTCACCTCTCTCAGCGCACTGCAACCTCCGCCTCGTGGGTTCAAGCGATTCTCATGCCTCAGCCTCCCTAGTAGCTGGGATTACAGGCTTGCGCCACCATTCCTGGCTAATATTTGTATTTTTAATAGAGACCAAGTTTCACTGTGTTGGCCAGGCTGGTCTCGAACTCCTGACCTTGTGATCTGCCCAACTCTGCCTCCCAAAGTGCTGGGATTACAGGCGTGAGCCACTGTACCTGGCCTATTTTTTAATTTTTTTAACAAATGATTTTGAAATACACCTAATAATTCTATTCTTTTTTGTTCTTTTTTCTCTTATTTTTATTTATTATATACAGACAGGGTCTTGCCATGTTGCCCAGGCTGGTCAAACTCCTGGCCTCAAGCAATTCTCCTGCCTCAGCCTCCTAAAGTGCTGGGATTACAGGTGTGAGCCACCACGTCTGGCCTTTGATGTTTAAAAATAAAACTATGGCCGGGCACAGAGGCTCATGCCTGTAATCCTAGCACTTTAGGAAGCCGAGACGGGAAGATTGCCTGAGCTCAGGAGTTTGAGACCAGCCTGGGCAACACGATGAAACTCCGTCTCTACTAAAATACAGAAAAAAAAAAAAAAAGAATTAGCTGGGCATGGCAGTGTGTGCCCGTAATCCCAGCTACTTAGGAGACTGAGGCAGGAGAATTGCTTGAACCCGGGAGGCAGAGGTTGCAGTGAGCCAAGATCCTGCCACTTCACTCCAGCCTGGCGACAGAGTAAGACTCTGTCTCATAAATAAATAAATAAATATTAAAAATAAAAATATAACAGAATATGAACTTTTAAAATAAACCTTGATTCCTCCAATGCTGGATGGGACCCCGCCTTCCTGGTGGTTCTCTGGGTCTGCCCCCTCCTAGCAAATTCTGATTCCTAAGGAAAAGGAAGAGAAATCTGGACGCCTCAAGGCAAACCCTGCCTCCCTGAGGCCGCCCTTGCAGACAGACCCTGGGTTCCTCCCTAGGAGAAGCCTCATCAGGACTGCTTTTGTCCTTGCTGGTGCAGTTCAACCCCAGGAGTCATCTGCCCTCCTCTTCCCCAATGACACCCTGCCCTGTTGACCCTCCCCGCACGCCTTCTCCCTCTCCTTCCCTTTCCACACTCCCTCTCTCCTCTCCTGTGCCACTCTCCACAGGGATGGCCCTCTCCTGGCCCTTCTTGAGAGATCTCTGCCTTTTTGCTCTGATTCAGGCTCTGGTGACAGGTTCCTATGGAACTTGGCTTGTCACGGAAGGGACAAGGGACCTTGTCAGAGGACAGCCTGCGGTTTCTTTTCTAACAGAGCCCTTCATCTCCACTTCCCTCTCCATCCTATTAATGTATCATGGTTCAGACTAGTAATGGTGTCTTTGTCCTACTGCTGGGGAGGAACAGAACCCAGAAGACAGCAGCTTCCCTGTCTTCGGAAGGGCATGGGTTTATCATTTCACCCTTGCTTTTGAATGCTGTTTTGAATTTTTCATAGCCCATCCTGGAAAGGAAATGTCTCATCTGGGCTTTCCCTTCCAGGAGCTTAAAGGATGGAGAGAATGGCCCACCAAACCCCACCTGCCCAGGATCGTCAGCACAGAGTGTTTAGTTAGACTGGAGGCCTTGCAGAAATGCACAGCAGGGTCGCAGGAGGGAAGCTGGTGAGCCTGGGGCATCCTCTGTGCCACCAGCCCCCCTGGAGGCTGCCCTTGTTCCTCTTTACAGTTTCCCACCCTGCAGCCAGTCTAGGCCCCACGGCTCCTACGTCAGCTCAGGGCTCACCCCCCAGCACCGAGAGATCATCCCTGCCACGGGGTGCTCATTATTCTCCGTGGCTTCTGTTATTCATCCATATCCCCAAATACCACCTGCTTTGCTACTCCTGCCGTCTGTTGCTCCAGATCTCCTCCAGGGCCCCCCAAATCAGATCTTGTATACAGTAAGCACCCTGGCTGCAGACTCCTGATGCATTCATTAGTGGCCGCAGGTGTTCTCAGCTTCCATACAGTGTTGGGAATCAGGATGGCAGGGAAGGGGCTCCTGGGAGGGAGGCAGGCTTGGCCTCCATCCTCATCCTCACCTCTTCTGACACCTGCTTAGGCCAGTAACTCTCGACGCCATGGCAGACTCTTAAAATCTGTATCCACGGGGCCCAAGGCCACGGCAATAACCAAGATCTCCAGGGCGGGGCCCAGGCATCGGCATTTGCCGGCGCTCCCCGTGACTGGCATGTGTCGTCAGGTCTGAGAGCCGTGGATTCAAATCTCATTCTGCAGCTGATGCAGGTGATGGAAGAAGAGAGGGCTGCAAGGTACGGGGCCCTTCACTGGGTCATCACCACCAGTGGGCCTCTGACAGTTACGCAACGTGCAGCAGGGCGAGGGAACATGGATGTGCCTGTGTGTGCGCATGTGTGTGTGGAGAGCCCAGTGAAGCCGTGTTGTACATGACAGGTAGGAAAGGCCGAGAAGCCGTAGTGCCAGTCCTTGCTGAGGGCAGAGGAGCCCGGGAGTGTTCAGGAGGGACTCTGTGACCGCCCAGCAAGGCAGTGCCCTTGGCAAGATCCAGAGGGCGTGGCAGCTGTTTGGGCTGGAAGCCCCGTGCCAGGGCTGGGGCAAGGCAGAGGTAATGAGGTTTGCCAGGGATGGAAGAATGGCGTTTCTGTGCTGCTTATCAGGACGGTGGCTCCCACACAGGATGTGGAGGAGGCTTCCATACCCTGCCTGGCCATGACTGTAGTCAGCGCTGTGTCACGGCGAGGACTTTGGACGGGTAGCCCCACCTCTGACTTGCCAGTGACATTGGGCTGGCCACTCTGTGGCTACATTCATGGTGACTCGTGTGCCTGCCTGCGAATATGAGGTGCAGGCAATGGCAGCGGACTGAGAGCCAGCCACCAGGTGCCTGGCAAGGGCCAAGAGATCAGAAGCCTTGGCCTTCCTCATTGGAAAGAAACCTTGCACTCGGGGCTTTACAAAAGGTCAAGGAAGCTGGTTGTGTTTTCACTCAGTCACCTTGAGGGCTGCAAGGAGATACTGAACCAAGTTGCAGGGGCTTATGAGATATTGGCAAGAATTTGTCCTCAATAGAAATATATTCGCATGCCTCCAACTCCTGGGATAGGAGCTCAGGGTCAGCTTGCACATGAAACTGGTAGCAGAAGCCGCGAGTACAGGCTGTGTTTCTGCCCAGGGCTGGTTAGAACATGCTTCGCAGCATCCTATAACTGAAGCAGGGCTCAGCAATGTCTTCCAACGCTAGCTTTTGAGTTGGAAAAGGACCAGGGCCCCGGAGGGAAGAAGTGAGGCTGTGAACTGCAATCCTATACATCTTGCAGAAGCAAGAGTCCCCATCTCCTGGGAGTTTCTGTACAACCCAAACAGACCCACCAGTATACAGGAACACAATATCTGAAACGCCTTCAGGTTGTACAGTGGTTCTCGCCAAAATCTTACAAGTGATGTAAAAATCTCACGGAAGTGTGAACAAGAACAAATGAATGAATGCCGATGGGAATTCAAGCACAGATGAACCATAAGCAAAACAGCCAAGCCGGGTGTCTTTGAAGCAGAGCTTTGTAGAGGAATGAGTTTCAGTTTCAGGGTGGAAAATCATAGTCTCTCTTGGAAAGAGGACTCTTGAGTTCTTGGAAAAGCCTTAAGTCCTTGTCTCTGTCAGCTCACACTGCAACCTCAGCGATAACACTCACCCCCACCCCAGGACAGGCATTGATTAAGTGCTTACTGCATACCAGCTCCAGAGTGTTAAGGGCTTTAGAGGGACCATCCCAGGTAATCATATCAGCAACCTGTGAAGGGAGGGTGGGTATTAGTGTTCTTCAAATACTATAGTTGGAGAAATGGAAAGTAGCTCAACTAACAAAGCACAGACCCTGGATTTGGACAGAAGAAGTCAGACTGCAAAGCCCAAACTTCAGCTATCACATGCACGGCCATGAGAATGTAAGAAGAGACAGGGTCTCCAATGCCCAGGGTCTGTGGTTTCATCTTGTCAGATCTTTCTGCAGCCACTGAGCTATCAGGGCAGGGGTCAGCAAACTGCAGCCCATGGGCCAAAGCTGGCCCACCAGTTGTTTGTGTAAATAAAGTTTTATTGGAACACAGCCACACTCAATGGTTTACATATATTGTCCATAGCTGCTTTCGCACCTGCAATGGCAGAGTTCAGTGGTTGCAACAGAGACTCAGTAGACTGCAAAACCTAAAATATTTACTATCTGGCTCATGACAGAAAAAGTTTGCAGCCCTCTAGATCAAGGGATGAATTTGAAGCATGCTGAGGCCCTCTCTAAGGAGTCAAAGGAGAGCACATCCTTGGGTGATATACGCAGGGATTTGGGTAGACATGTGGCAAACGCTGAGTGATGCAGCTTTTGCGGACATGCCCTGGGCTGGTGTGGTGGGGTGTCTTCTTGTCTGTCCACTCCGTTTCATGAACAGTCCTGCCTGCAGGTTGGAGAGACAGGCTCAATGGCCCTGTCAGCCCCAAAACGCCATAATATTTCCTTTATTAAGGAACTGATTACTTTTCAGATGGCCCCTGGGGAGGCTGCACTTGTCCCTTTTCAGTTTCCCATCCCCCAGCCAGTCTAGGCCCCACGGCTCCTAAGTCAGCTCAGGGCTCATTTCCCCCACCCCGCCCAAGGGGGACCGACCTGGCCACAGGGTGCTCACTGTTCTCCATCACTTCTGTTACACATCCATATCCCTGAATACCACCTGTTTTGCTACGCCTGTCCTCTGTTGCCCCAGATCTCCTCCAGAGCTCTCCAAATCAGATCCTGTATACAGTAAGCACCCTGGCTGCAGGTTCCTGATGCATTTAGTAGTGGCCACAGGTGTCCTTGGCTCCAGCTGTGTTAGGAATTGGCATAGCGGGGAAGGGTTTCCGGGGAGGGAGGTGCGCCTGACCGCTTTCCTCATCCTCACCTCCTCTGACGCCTGCTTAGGCCAGTGGCTCCCAAGCTGTCGCATGCACTTAAAATCAGCACACGGGGCAGATTTTAAGCTGAGGTAGATGCTTAGGGGCTCACTGTAAACTTGTCAAAAAGGGATAGGATGGGCATTGATTACATGAACCACATGGGAGCTCAGTGGTGACAGGTGCAAGATTCTGTCATGGCTGGTCTTTTCCTAAGAGTCTACTTGACTGGCAGACTTGAGGTGGGGGCTGTTCTTCCTGATGTATCTGGAACTATGAGCCTCGCTGAAACATGTGCAGGAGTTAGGGGGGATAAAGGTAAAAACGGGGTGAAGGCCAAGCCCTGAAACAAAATGGACGTCAGATACTAAACTGGGGATTCTCCTTGGTGTTCTTTGCTGGAGGCTAGAACTCGGGCCACAGCCGGAGCAGGACTGACAGGACCTTCGGGGCCATAAGTGTGTCCCAGTCCTGCGAGCCTGGGGCAGGTTGTGGGCAGGGGCGCCCAGCTGCCAGTCTACAACACTCCCTTGCCACTGAGCAATGGGTGGATTCCTTTGGGCAGCAAGGTGGATGGACATGAGCCAGCTGACCTGAAAGTCCAGTGATGGTAATGTTTCCCTTTTCTATCTAGTCTACCCACAACTCCCTCGGGCCACACACCAGCATTGCTTGGCGAGTGACACCCTATTCTCATCCCCTTTAGATCTTTGTTGTTCAGATGGCCCTTCATGGAGGGGCTGCTCCTTGGACCTGTCTGGCCAAGGTAGAGTCTCATGTGCAAAAGGGCCTTCCTAAGGCACGGGGATGGACCCCATTTCCCTCCAATCATGCCTCTGCTTCCTGTGCAGGTTGACTTTTGACTGATTTGCTTTAGTTTGCAGCCTGTACAATGAGGGTTCTTCATAGTTATGCCTGTGTTGTCTCCATGGCTAAATACTAAGCCCCCTGAGGCCAGGCATGCGGTCACAGATCGCATTTGTACGCATCCCATTTTGCTTCTCTTTCCTTTCACACTCCAATGCCTGGTTTGTGCAGAAAGCAGGTTCTTGAAGACAGGCATCTACCAACACAGCCCGTCCCTATCCTGCAGAGGCAGGAGGTGAGAGGATCACAGCGAGCATCACGGGGTTCCAAAGAAATGCAGTGATGGTGCCAGACCTGCAGAGCCCATAGAGAAGCTGAGCCCAGAGCCAGATCTGTGGCACCATCAGCGTCTGCAGCTGCACTTCCTTGTCCCATTTCTGAAGTTGCTTCTGGATAAAATGTGATACACCTGTTTCCATGCTGTAACGGAATAAAAACCAAAATGCATTGAGCACCTCTCTACGCTAGGATGTGATAGGTATTATGGGGTCATGGGGTCACTCAGCAATCCTTCCTGGTAGATATTATTGTCCCCAAGTTGCATATAAGAAACAGAGATGTAGCCCAAGCATCGTGGCTCACACCTGTAATCCCAGCACTTTGGGAGGCCAAGGCAGGCAGATCACTTGAGGTCAGGAATTCGAGACCAGCCTGGCCAACATGGTAAAACCCCATCTCTACTAAAAATACAAAAATTAGCTGGAAATCACTTGAACCCAGGAGGTGGAGGTTGCAGTAAGCCAAGATCATGCCGTTGCATTCCAGCCTGGCCAACAGAGTGAGACTCCATCTTAAAAAAAGAAAAACAAAAAGGAAATGGAGGTGTAGAAAGTAAAATGAAAAGTGCAAAGTTATACAGCCACGTGGCAGAACTCAGGGCATCCTGAGAGCCAGCCAGCGTGTTCTCTGTTACAGCAAAGCACTGTAAGCACAGAGCCTGCCCAGGACGAAGGACAGCGTGATGGGCAGAGGGCTCGTGTCACTCCCTCCTGCTTCCCATGCTCTTTTTTTTTTTGAGATAGAGTTTTGCTCTTGTTGCCCAGGCTGGAGTGCAGTGGTGCAATCTTGGCTCACTGCAACCTCCGCCTCTAGGATTCAAATGATTCTCCTGCCTCAGCCTCCTCAGTAGCTGGGATTACAGGTATGTGCTACCATGCCCGGCTAATTTTGTATTTTTAGTAGAGACAGGGTTTCTCCATGTTGGTCAGGCTGGTCTCGAACTCCTGACCTCAGATGATTCACCCACCTCGGCCTTCCAAAGTGCTGGGATTACAGGGATGAGCCACCACACCCAGCTTCCATGCTCTTTACCTACATGCATATCCTGACCTTTCTCCTTCCTCTCCTACTGAAGGTCACAGGTCTCCTCCTGGCTCCCCAGCACCCAAGGAGGTCCGGGCCTTGGCCAGGGACTCCCATTGTGTGGGTACACGTTCCAGACAGCAGCCTTCATGTGCTTTCTTGGTTTTTCAGGAACTTGGCCATTGGAATCGGGATCCAGAATTTTCCTGAGGGCCTGGCTGTCAGCCTTCCCTTGCGAGGGGCGGGCTTCTCCACTTGGAGAGCTTTCTGGTGAGTGCTGCCTGAGGGCAAGGTCATGTCTGATGTCACATGCTCACAGTCCTCCATGTGGGCTTCTTTCTGCAAGAACATCCTCTTCTGACCTGGCAGCCAATCTAAGGCTCTTGGTAAAACACCAATAACCCCAGTGCGTCTTGTACCCCCCAAGGCTGGGGGGACCCTCAGTCTCATCTTCTGATTTTCAACCTCGACGTAAACTAGCCTGATTAGCTGTGTTTCCTATTTTAAAGCCCTCTGTGGAGAGGCACGCCATGCCCATTCAGCGTTAGGCTCTGGGAGAACTGAGGTAGACCTGATTGATGTCCATTCTAGATGTCAGTGCTGGGATTACAGGCGTGAGCCACTGTGCCTGGCCAAGGATTTCTTATCAGCAGAAATCTCACCTTAATCCAAGATGGAGGTGAGGGAGAAAGGCTCTGAATGCACACATAGCCAGGTGCAGCAGAGGGGCTTGGGTGCAGCCCCTTCAATAGAGGGAACAACTGACTGTCCTTGGGAAATGCCCACATCATTCCTCATCAGTGTCCCGTCAGTCAGAAGACAGTGTAGGCCTCCACTGCTGGTGGGTCCCTAACACGTATGTGGCCATGCAACGTGATGTTACTCATCCATAAAAAGGAGGGAAGTACTGATCCATGCTGCAACATGGATACACCCCGAAAACAGTGTGCTAGGTCAACAAGCCAGTCAAAACGGACCATATATTATGTATTATTCCATGTATATGAAATACCCAGAAGAGGAAAAAAGTAGATTCGTGATTGCCAGGGGCTGGAAGGAGGGAGAGAGTGGGAGGTGGGTGGCCAGTGTTTGTGGGGTTTGTTTCGGGGTGATGAAAATGATCTGGAATGAGATAGAGACGATGGCTGCACAGCTTTGCAAATACACTGAAAACCACAGGACTGGATACATGAAATGGACATGTCATATGGTATGTGAATTCTATCTCAATAATGCTATTATTTTTAAAAGACCATGCAGGAAACTTAAAACCCTAAAGATAATTGGGGGTTGAGGGTCTACTATAACTGTTTCTTAGGGAGTTTGGGAAGGAGAAAGAGGTGGTTAAAAAACAATTATGTGGCCGGGCACAGTGGCTCATGCCTGTAATCCCAGCACTTTGGGAGGCAGAGGCAGGTGAATCACTTGAGGTCAGGAGTTCGAGACCAGCCTGGCCAACATGGTGAAACCCCATGTCTACTAATGGTACAAAAATTTGCCAGATGTGGTGGTGGGTGCCAATAGTCCCAGCTGCTCGGGAGGCTGAGGCAGGAGAATCGCTTGAACCGGGAGGCAGAGGTTGCAGTGAGCGGAGATAGCGCCACTGCACTCCAGCCCTGGTGACAGCGAAAGCAATTGTCTCAAAAAAAAAAAAAAAAAAAAAAAACGGAACAAACGAACTCACTAACTAACAACAGAGCAATGATGTGCCGTTGCACTGCCGTGCTCAGCTATAATGCAGAATGACACGCATCCGTGTGCTGGGGTTGAGTCCACCATCTGGGCTCATGGAGCGTCTCCTTGCCTCCCCCTGCAGGGATGAATGTCTCTGTTCTCTCCTTAGGTACGGGCAGCTGAGCGGCATGGTGGAGCCCCTGGCTGGGGTCTTCGGTGCCTTTGCAGTGGTGCTGGCTGAGCCCATCCTGCCCTATGCTCTGGCCTTTGCTGCTGGTGCCATGGTCTACGTGGTCATGGATGACATCATCCCCGAAGCCCAGATCAGGTTGGAGAACTTTCCCTCCCTGTCTATCCCTGTCCCGGTCCCAGCTGGGCCCCCAGCCTTGGGATGTGCTCTTTCTTCATTTGCGTCTCCTTTCCTTATTCCACCCCCGTCTGCCGCTTCCCAAGATCATCCCCACTCCGTCCTTAACTGTGCTCTCTGAAACTAAAAGAAAAGCAGCAAAGGGCAGGTGGATCAAGAAATGAGGTGACACCAGGTAGTGGCATACACACCTGCCCCTTGTCCCTGGATGCAGCAGACTATCATTTTTGTATATTCTCTCTCATCCTCTCTCTGTTCTCTGGGGCTGGAACAAGGGGAGAGGTGAGCTCTAACATGCCATTCAAGGTGATACAGGCATGTCCTCATTGCTATAAGCCAGGTGTCAGGGGGTGGGAATAAGGGTTTCCTTGGTTTCATTTTGGGTTTTTTTGTCTTTTTTTTTTTTTTTTTTTTTGAGGTGGAGTCTCGCTCTGTTGCCCAGGTTGGGGTGCATTTCAGCTCACTGCAATCTCCGCCTCCCGGGTTCAAGTGATTCTTGTGCCTCAGCCTCCCAAGTAGCTGGGACTGCAGGCACCCACCACCACGCCCAGCTAATTTTTGCATTTTTAGTAGAGACAGGGTTTCTCCATGTTGGCCCGGCTGGTCTCAAACTCCTGACCTCAGGTGATCTGCCCGCCTTGGCCTCCCAAAGTGCTGGGATTACAGGTGTGAGCCACCGCTCCCGGTTTATTTTGGTTTTTATAGAAGAATAATTTTGAAGCTAGTTTTCTAGGCCAGATTAAATAATATCTTTAAGAAATAATCACTGCTCTTTATTACTCACACATAGACCACAGAACCATCATAGGTGACCTTGGGCGAGTGACTGCTCTTTGCCTCAGTTTCCCTACCAGTAAAATGAGGATAATTATGATACTGACCTCATGAGGTTGCTTTTTGGGGTTCCATGAGTTCATCAGTTGGCCTGGCACATAGCGAGCCCCAGTAAATGTTACTACTGTTGATGGTAGCGTGCTTTCTCTTGGAACTGAACGTTGCAGAGCATACTTTCAGCCTAGCCGTGGCCTCAGGGGACATTAAGGTCTTACTTTTCTCTCTGTCCTTCCCTTCCAGTGGCAATGGGAAACTGGCATCCTGGGCCTCCATCCTGGGATTCGTAGTGATGATGTCACTGGACGTCGGCCTGGGCTAGGACTGAGACGCTTCGGACCCCAGGAAAGGCCACGCGAGGGAACGGCAGTGGTTGGCTTCTACGGAACCACAAGCCTCTTTCTTCTCATTAAAACTTTTTTTCCTTTCTGTCTTCATCTCATGATCCTGATCGACTCTGATTATAATAGGATCATTTTTACTTTGCTTTGAGGGAGGTTTTGATTTTATGGGGAATTTAAAGGTGTCATGGAAATACGGATTTTTGTTTTGGCCACCAAATGGACTCTCTCTTCAGTGGGATTATCAAGGAACTTCAGATCAGGGAAATCTCTGCTTTGGGAACCTCTGTCTCCCTCCCAACTCCTCAAGGTCACCTATAGAAGCGAGCTACCAAGAGACGTCTCCTAAGCACTTTGGTGGCCTAGTGACTCAGGGCAGAGTGGCCAGCACACCTCTCGTCCGCCCCTCCTGCTCCCTCCCTGCCGAGCCTCTACCCATCTAGAATGCTGTAACTGGAGCATCATAAAGATAGCAAGCTACTTTTCAAGGCTGAACCAGCCCAGAGAGGAGCACGCCTTCCTCTACCTCCTCCCAAGGAGATACTACATGGGAGGGGGACACAGACAAAGGGAAGGAAATTGGCTAGTCTGGCTTTTTTTTTTTTATTTTTAAGGCAAAGATTGACATTATTGAAGGAAAGGCGATGAGGACAACTGTGAACTCACAGTGAGCCCTGTGGAAAGAAGATAGAGTGTGGGTTTGATCAGAGCCCTCTGCTCTCAATGGATTCCAGGAGCAAAGCAGTTTGTCATGCTTTCCAAATTTCCTAGGCATTTCTTTTGATAAGTTTATAGCCATCATTTTTCTAAGAGACTTGGAGACACCAGCAAACTGCTAGAACTCAAACTCTTCATTTACCAAAAGAAGGGACCACTTCAGTTAACCCAAGTGAATGAAAGACTTTTGGAGTCTGCAATGGGTCCTTCCCTGTTGACCATTTGGTAACTTGTAACCTGACCAAAAACTTGAGCTGCAACAGGCCTTGGCAGAGGGCTTAGGATGGGAAAGGAAGAGGGGATAGGAAAAGAAGAGATAATTTTACATTTCCCCTTTTAAGTAAATTTTAGCCAACTTGTCATTCTGAAATATTCCTATAAGGAATGAGTCGAACTAGACCGGAAGCCAGCCTACTCCTTCCTATATAGCTTCTCCAACAGGGATAACAATGGCCTGTCCACTTCAAACATAGGTAAGGCCTGCCGTCCTCATTAATGAAAGGAACACATGGGACTTTGGGCTCTGCTGAGAAGGCAGGCAGCCCCGGAGCCAGGTATGCAGGCATTGCGGTTGTCAGTGTCTGCTCTCAGAGTTTACACATTCAGTTGCTTCCAAGGGTGAATCTCCTGCTCTGTGAATGCTATCAGACCCCAAAGGCCAACCTTGGGCTGGGTCTCGTATGTTCTTCCAAAGCACTGATGATCAAAATTGAAGACACATTCAGAGGTTTGATTGGTTGAGATTAACTGGTGTGGTGTATGTGTGTTTTATTTTTATGTCTTTGTACGTAGTTCCACATAATGCAGATTGTGCTTTCCGATGGATGAGACCTCGTAACTGTGATTAATATCAATAAAGATGCTGTGGATGACCTGTGTTACGTTCAGTCCTTCTCAAAGCTGCTTATTTGCAAGGATGATCATTATAAGAGCTACTAAAGTTGGAACTAACACCTCCCTGACCCAACACCAGGAGGGAAAAGGAAGGAGCTCAGATGGGAAGGGCTAGTCAGATTCTTGGTTGCAACAACAACATCCGACAGCAGCTTACTTAAGCAGAAAAGGAAATGAATGGAAGGCTAGTAGGGAACTCGCAGGCTCTTTAGGAGAATCAGGCTTGAAAATGGGTTGTATCCAAGAAAGCCAGAGGTCTGGGGCCATGACCAAATCATACCTGGAGAAGACCTTGGTTTAGATGCCACAGCCCCCAGAGCTGGTCCCTAGATCCTGGACACCACTAATGAAACTGCTGTACCTTGATGCCACCATCACTACTGCCACAAGAACAAACTCTACACTGACCTTGATTCTTCTGTCCTGGCTCCACATTCAAAGTTCTGGATCAGGACATCCAGCTGCCAGAGCTTAGAACCTATGCCCATTAACTAGGTGATCTTGCCCCTTCCCAAGACTCATGTAATAGTGGATTTTCCAAATTTTGGAATGAGTTCATATGGTACGGAACCAAAATAGAAAAAAAAAAAGGTTTGTTAAGTTCATTACAGCCTTACTCTTTTGTTGTTCAGTATCAACATACACTCTAATTCCTCTAGTTTCACTTAAAGAAAAACTCTTGCTTAAAACATGCAGCTATTCCTCATACAATCAAAACCTCATCCCCTGCCCGATGGGAGTTACCCCAATGTCTTTTAACTCCTGTACTCAGGGTCTCTGAGTAATGGATACCCCTCCTGCAGTGGGATAACAAGCCTATCTATCTCCTTATTCTGTATCTTTGAGCTGAAGTGTAAAGTTAACCATAGCTGTGCACCCTATATAAAATAAAACGAATAAAGGGAGAGCAAAGAGAGACGGTTAACATATTTCAGGATACACACAACACGGGAAGTACAAGTAGAGGCTACAGCTCTCATTTCCTGCCCTGGAGAAGAGACCCTGGATGATGTTTAGGTTTCCCTCTTCCAGTTTCCATTCCAAGCATGCTGTCTGTCTTCAGCCAGTACCTCAGATGAATGAGGTGTAATCTACTAGCTGTGACCCTTCTCCTTCCTAAGGGCACAGAGACCAACGTGGCCCTGCCTATATGCATGATGGCAACAGTCTTCTTTTAACGCCCACCCCTGGAAGAGGAGGAGGAGGGGACCGCTGAGAGGATCACTTGAATTTCATCCATAGCCACCACCCTGGCCTGTACCCTGTGGTATAGCAGCACCTTCCGAGGACTAGTCACTGCTGCCAGCCTTGTTAACCCACTTTTTTTTACCTAATGGCATGTGAAATTCCAGGTGGCTAGCCGACATGTCCAGACTATTGCTGTATCACCCTTTTTCAGCTCAATATCTATATACACTCTAATTCTTCAAATTTCACCTTAAAAAAAAAAGTGCCCAATGGAACCATCACTCATACAAACCCTGTATATCCCCTTTCCAAAGGGAGCCACCCCCATCGCCAGCTGCCCCAATGGTGCAACCTTCCTTTCCTGGGTACTAAAATTGCTAGTTGGCAGAAGAAAAAGTTGAAGAGTCATTCAGTAAGATGGAAGTCGCACCATCCCTACTTCCCCTTTCTCCAGACCTGTTTAGTTTGGCTGTGGGAGAAATGGCACCACGTGATGCTCCCTAGTCCAGAACAAACAGCATCTTAAAGGATGGTATTTCAATCTCCTTAGGTATGATCGTCTCCGTCCTGAAATGAAATCTTCAATAAATCATGTCACAGCTGAATACAGATGAATGTTTCTGGATGATAGGATCCATTGGCAAGGGTATCACCCATTGCGTTCCCTCTTTCACTGTAAAGTGAATTCTGTGGTCAGAAGCAATTTTGTAGAGCATGCCACTGATGATCTACAGGCAGGAAGGTCAATTCCAAATTCAGACATACGAGCCCATTTCAATGAGAAGACATCACTGCCCTTTCCATGATGGAAGAGGTCCAAAGTTATCAGTCTACAACTAAGTAGTCCATGGTGTCCCTGGAGTCTGGTCCATTGCAGGGGTCAGGGGTGGTCACTGATGACCCTCTGCACTCAGAGGCCAGGTCTGCATTGATCATGGAAAGCAGACGTGATTGAATCTATCACAGTTCCTGCATTGCCAGCACGGTCATTTCTGCTCATGAATCAGTTGAGGAAGCAATGTTGTGCCTGAAGAAAGAAATCACCACACATAAGCAGATGGCCTGGTTCAGTTCATTATTGTTAGCTCTTGCCATCGTGGGTATTTTGGATGATGTTTTACTCAAGCAACAAACATTTTCAAATTTCGCCTATTCTGAGAAGTGAAGCCATGTATGTGTTCCCACACCTCTCCTCTTCGTCAAACCTCCAATCGTGCTTTTTTCAAGTCTGTGACCAGTTGAACAGAATCCCTCCTGTACACTGCTCAGAAATTGGTGTAGCTTCTTTCAAACTTTCTTTCCTTCCAAGCAAAGTGAACACAGAATTATGTGCATCAAATTCCCCTCCCCAGGAGATTCTCCCTCTCACCTCCTGTCTTCACTGAACTATAACAGCACAGTCATCTATTTAGAAGATAAGCCAGGGTATGGTGTGAAACTACCTGTAAATGAGGCTCAGTGGTTTTTCCTCTCTTAGTCACTGGTTCTTGGGAAACCCCCTTTGAAGACAGCGTTAGATTGACGGGGTCCGGCGTGGGCACACAGGGAATGAGTTACCCATGCATCTGATATACTTGTGCCTTCAGTACCTGGTTAGAGACTAGTCCCATGTAAGTCATTTCCAGTTTGTAATGGGATTTTATGAGTGTGTTAGATGACCCAGTACGTGATGGACAGCTTGGGTTGCAAATGACATGTAATACATTAGGGATAAAAATCACTTGGTGTCCAGTGGTCAGTCCAACTCAGAGTCACTCTCATCTTCTCATGCTAACACAGTCAATCCATAATCTTTGCAACGTATGTCAACAACATCAGATCAATGTAAAATGATGACCTTCCACCAATTTAGTAAGTACCCTCAATTAGGAAAATCCCAAAATCATGTTGGTTTCTAATCCTTATCCTCACTGGTTTGAGTTTGTCACTGTCCTTCTTTCTGAAGTGCTGGGATCTAAGTGTCCATTCTGGAGACGATTGAGGGTAATGCATGAGAAGAACTGGCTTGCTCTTGCAGGTGACTGCAAAGGAGGCAAAGAAATGTAGTGTCTTTACGAAATGCTTCAGAAGACTGGAGAAGAGGGTTTCCATGGAAACAAAGGAGGCTTTTTGAGGATTGTTGATTCACAGAACTTCAGGTTTTCCAAATCCTCTCATTTATCTCCATTTTGATTCTCTGAGTCTTGCCCCTTCCTGATTAATGCCCCAAATTTCTTTAGCAAGGCCGTGATTTTACCAGTATAGAAATTTGGCCAGCCCTCTGGATTGAATTTTACCTTTGGTTTTCCTTTTTTAGTTGTTGTTTTTGTTTTTGAGACAGTCTCGCTCTGTCACCCCAGCTGCAATGGCGTGATCTCAGTTCACTGCAACCTCCACCTCCCAGGTTCCAGTGATTCTCGTGCCTCAGCCTCCAGAGTAACTGGGACTACAGGTGTGCACCACTATGCCTGGCTAATTTTGTATTATTAGTAGAGACAGGCTTTCACCGTGTTGGCCAGGCTGATCTCAAACTCCTGACCTCAGGTGATGATCTGCCTGCCTTGGCCTCCCAAAATGCTAGGATTACAAGCCTGAGCTATGGCACCCAGCCCTTCTAGTTTTTCAGTTGTATGGACTCAAGAGGGAAGGGGGTATTTCAGAACTGCGATAGGAAGCCCTCAGCTTGGTTTAAGTCTCTTCCTTCAGCCAGTAACTTCGGGACTTGAGCTTGTCAGTGTCTTTCTTTAAGCTGTGTGGCATAGCTTAACAGGACTGCCTGGCCAGGTGTGGTGGCTCACGCCTATAATCCCAGCACTTTGGAAGGCAGAGGCAGGCGGATCATTAGGCCAAGAGCTCGAGACCATCCTGACCAGCATGGTGAATCCCCGCTCTACTAAAAATACAAAAATTAGCTCGGCGTGGTGGGGCGCGCCCATAATCCCAGCTACTGGGGAGGCTGAGGCAGACAAATCGCTTGATCCCGGGAGGCAGGGGTTGCAGAGAGCTGAGATCGAGCCACGGTACTCCAGCCTGGCGACAGAGCAAGACTTCGTCTCAAAAAAACAAAAAACAAAAAAACCCAGGACTGCCTGTCGGGCCTCATACGCTCACTGTTCGATGCAGCAACAGGTCATCGGCTCCAGGCTTTGCTTTGAATGGACCCTTCTTCCAGGTGACTGGTATGATGAGAAGCAGAGAGGCGGGGGCAGGTGGCAGCGTCTGGGTCTTCTCTGTGGGGTCCTAACAGAAGACATCTTCGTCTTGCTGTGCTGAAGACGGACCGAAAGGCCATTGCTCAGGTATTCACTCTACCAGGCTAGGGGCTTTATGCCTTCGCCACTTCCTTGAATCTCCCCTGAGTTAGATATTATTGTCCTGACTTTACCCGTGAGGACCGGGACGCAGTGGCGGGGTGGGCTCTGGCTGTGCGTGGAGGCGGCAGGACGCAAAAACCGGGCTCCCCCGCGCCTCGCCTGCAGCTGCAGCTTCACGCGCAACGCCCTGCACGCCTCTCCTCCCGGATAATTGGTGGTTGAATCTGTGCAAGTTGGAAGCAAATGACAGCCCAGCGGCTGTTCTTTCCCATTCCTTTCAGACTGAGGCAAAGGCACAAATCTGCGATGTGAATTATACAGCTCCGGGAATTTCATCAGCGCACCCCACGCCCGGCACTGCCTGAGGGTCTTTCTAAGCCACAGACGTCCCTTCCCAGGTCCTCTCCCTTCCCCTCCGCGAATAGCCTGGGCTCACCCAGCAGGCAGGTGTGATCCGGCTCCGCGCTGGGGCCAGGTGAGGCCGGGCTGCCTGCCCCGGCGCACGTTCCCGGGGCGCGGCGCCCAGTCGGTGGGGCCTGCGGGCTGGGCCTCCCCGGGGCGCCGGGCGTGGCGCCGGGAGCAGGACCCCGGGCGGCCCTGCAGGGCGGGCATTGGGCGGCTGTTTACCTGCGCGGGGCGGGGGCGGGACTCGCGGCGGTGCCCGGGCTTTGCACGCAGGAGGCGATGCGTCCCCGACGGGGAGGGATGCAAGGGGCGACCACTGTTACCTGGCTTGGTGATACCTGGCCGTCTGTGGGCGGCTGCCCCCAGTTTGTCCCTTCCCAGGGTGGATCCAGATTTGGGGTCCAGAAGTGTATACAACATGGGGAGCGCCCTTTGGGGAAAAAATAATACAGAAGTCTTACTACGTAACTTAGGTGCAGGGCTTTTTTGGAAGGAGGCCTGCGAGTGAGGGTCCCCGAAGCCCAGACTTCCTTGGCTTAAAGTAACGTCACCTCTGAATCAGGACAGGGAGGCCTGAGGTGCTCCGGGGTTTAGAGGCTTCCCAGACACTGCAGGAACCCCATTTAATTTATTCACTTTTCCTTCATCTTCCCACTCAACCCAGCCCAGCAACTGGGAGAGGGGGTGATGGTGTGTTCAGAGGCAGGAGGGACCCAGCCCACAATGTGCTTTTCTCTCCTTTCCTGGGAAGAACTCAACCTGTCTCCCTCCTCCTTCCAGCAGGATGCGGGAGGCTGGGCCTGGCCATGCAGGGCTGAGTAAAACGGTAACCCTGAACCTACCTCTGGATTCTCTGCTGCTCTCTGACCTTCTGGCTCTCAACCTCGTGAAAGTGCCTGGACTCTTAAAAGGGAAAGGGTCCTGGGGAGCCACCGTCTGTCCTCAGGGGCTGTCACTGAGACCTCAGAGGTCCCCAATGGGGCTTCTCAGACCTTCAAGAATCCACAGGGTAGGAGGCTACTGCCCTCTGCCCCACGGCATGGAAGATGTGCGTGGGTTGGAGAGCAGGACGTGTTAGAGGCGTGTAAACCAGAGCAACTCCATCTTAAATGGGGTAAAACTGGGCTACCTTCCCCGACAGCTAAGGCATTCTAAGTCACAGGATGAGATAGGAGGTCGGCATAAGATACAAATCATAAAGACCTTGCTGATAAAACAGGTGGCAGTAAAGGAGCTGGCCAAAACCCACCAAAACTAAAATGGTGATGAGAGTGACCTCTGGTCGTCCTCACTGCTACACTTCCACCGGCGCCATTGACACTTTACAAATGCCATGGCAACGTCAGGAAGTTACCCTCCATTGTCTAAAAAGGGAGGCATGAATGCTCCACCCCTTGTTTAGCATATCATCAAGAAATAACCATAAGAATGGTTATCTATGGAGTAGCCATTCTTTTGTGCCTTTACTATCTTAACAAACTTGTTTTCACTTTGCACTGAAGACTTGCCCCGAATTCTTTCTTGCGCAAGATTCAAGAACCCTCTTTTGGGGTCTGATTCAGACCCCTTCTCCTGTAACAGAAGAGCAACTGGTTTGTGTGGGCCCAAGGAAAGGTGTGTGATTCTTTGCAGAGGGTGAACCTCTGGACCTGTATCCCAGCATCCCCACAGCCCATAGTCCTCCCCCAGATTAAAAGATCAGTTTGGAAATCGTGCAGGGCCTTTTCTGATATAGCCTCCACTCTCTGGTGCACTATAAGCCACAGTGATAATACATTTCTCACTGTCCTTCCTCCTTGTGGGAAGTAGAAAAGTTCCTTTTTAAAGTTTTCTTTCTTGTTAAAGAATAAGTGTGCTAATAACTTTGTTAAGCCCTATCCTATGTAACTGTTAGACATGCCATGCTTACAGGCACGTAGTCCATTCTATGTCCTTGTACTTATTTAACCAAGATATCTGTGCTGGACGTGCTCACAGGCGTGTCCCAGCTCTCCATTGCTTTTACCTGTTTAGAAAAGTTTTAAGTTGTTAGCCAATCGGGTTTTAGTTTAGATTGTGAGGTCTGGCTCTAGCCAACGGAGATCAGACACAGCAGTGAGGATGACCCCAAATCCATAAGGAATAAATTTGTCTGTAATCCTAGCACATTGAAAGCCCAAGGCGGGAGGATCATGAGGTCAGGAGTTCGAGACCAGCCATGGTGAAACCCCCATCTGTACTAAAAAAAAAAAAAAAACAAAAAAAACAAACATTAGCTGGGCGTGGTGGCGGGCACCTGTAATCCCAGCTACTTGGGAGGCTGAGGCAGGAGAATTGCTTGAATCCAGGAGGCAGAGGTTGCAGTGAGCCAAGATTGCACCACTGCACTCCAGCCTGGCTGACAGAATGAGACTCTATCTCAAAAAAAAAAAAAAAAATTGAGAAGGAAAGGGAATAGGAGACACGAGGGAAACGATAATCAAAAACCAGGATCCCACTACATTATCTATAAGAGGATATGGGCCTACATGTCTCCCAAGGCTTTCAAAGCTAAACATATACGTAAATATATATACATTTGTATATACATGTGTATTATTTATATATACATTAAAATATACATTTTATATAAAAATACATGTGTATGATTCTATAATATAAATATATTTTAATATAATTATGTTATATTAAAATATATACATTATATTAAATATATGTAAATATGTTATTTATGTATGTAGTGAATAATATATATACACACACACATGCTACCTATTCAAAACTTATAATAACACAACAAAAATTAAGTCGAAATTAAGCCTTAGTTTTCTTGCTTTGGGATCTAAACTTTACTAAGAAGGGAGATATTGACAGAATAGACTTTTAAGTCCTCTGGTGGAGGTAAAAATGGATCATGCCCTGGAAACCAGCAAGGTTCACGAACCCCTATCATCTGCCTTCCTGGGAGCTGTTTTCTTCCCCAGTGGGTGATGCCTGCTTGGGAGGAGGGGTGATGTAAGCTTGTGTGTTTGTTTAGTTTAGAATTCTTGGCAAACTTATCAGGCTGGCAGGTGCTGAAAAGTAAAATCCTCTCTTTCCAAACCAGAAAACCTCCGATGCCAGTATGCCCGTTTCCCATCGTCGTCCTCACGTCTCCACCAGGCAAAGAGCCATGTCTCTTACTCCTCGGGAAATAGTGGCAGCATCTGCCTGGCGGATAGCACTTTCAAGGTTAAAGGGAGGGTCAGGTGTGGGGGTTTTCCTCCATGGACTCTGTCACTCTGAAGAGTCATTTCCCAGCTGCAAAAGACAAGAATGAAAACAGGTGGATCGTTCAGCCTCCTTCTGAGGCTCAGGGTTTGGGTAGAAGAGGTGGGCTGAGGAAACAGGAGGGAGGGCAGGTGGCGGGCATGCAGCTTGGCAACTGGGGCATCGCTGTGGCTGGGTGCTGCCACATGCCTGGATGGGCAAGCAGCATGGCTCTGGGAAAAGGCAAGATTCCTCAGGGGAGCGTCCTCAGAATTCGGAGCACTCAATGCGCATCTGTAAAAGAGATGACAATGCCGATAGCATGGCAGATTGTGATCAGCCTTGTCAGGGAACTGCACGCAGGGCTTTGTGGTTTGGAAAGGTGCAGCAAACTGGTAGGGTACAAGGCGCCCTCAGAAACACACCCTTCTCTGCCCAGGGCTGCCACCACCACCCACACCCAGCTTCCTCCCACTGTGAGCTCAGCTTCCATTTCCTGCCTCCTTTGATTGGTCAAGGAGGTTGGTGCCGCCCATGTTGGGCCCTGGTGCCCAGGTAACACCTGGTGCCCAGCTTTTTGCCAGCCCACTGACTTCCTGTGTTGCCCGTGGCCTATAGATTGGCCAGCCTCATCATCCACTTAGACTTTCTTGGCAGGTATAGAAAGGAATTGAGCCAGGCCGGGGTGTTTGATACTGAAATCAGTTGAGAAGTAGGTTAAGATCTTGCCAATCAGAAGGAAAGAGCATCTATGCAGGTGGATGTGTCTGTTACAATTCAGGTGCTGAACTGCTGGTTTTGATATTACCTCTAATCTTAATCTCAACAAATACAATCCGCTAAGAACCAAAATAGCCAGAGGAAAAGATTAAGTGGATAACATTAGCTTGAATATGTACCAGCTAAAAATGGAATTACAGCTTTCTCAAATAGCATACAAAAGTAATAACAATATCCTTGAGTTTATTTGGGATGCTTCACCTTAGGGTACCAGGTGATTAAAAGAGATTGTTGCCAGCCATTATACCTGACCAGTTTGTCCTTTTATTTTTATTTTTCATGTTTTTGAGACAAAGCCTTGCTTTGCCACCCAGGCTGGAGTGCAGTGGTGTGATTTTGGCTCACTGCAACCTCAGCTTCCCAGGTTCAAGCGACTCTCCTGCCTCAGTAGGTGGGACTACAGGTGTGTGCCACCACGCCTGGCTAATTTTTGTATTTTTTGTAGAGCTGGGTTTTTGCCGTGTTGATCAGGCTGGTCTTGAACTCCTGACTTCAAACTCCTGACCTCAGGTTATCCACCCAAACTGGGCCTCCCAAAGTGCTGGGATTACAGGTGAGAGACACTGCGCCCACCTGGCCCACTCTGTCCTTTTAAACCATACCTACTGCCTTGATCAAACTGTATCCTGTGTTTAGGGATAGTCAGCCTTCCGTCTGATCACTAATTTTGTTAGATGTAAGTCTGATACTACAGCAGAAATATTTTGAGAGTAAATGTCACTAGGTTTGCCTCTGGAATCCTACCAAAAGCGGAGGGCCAGCCTGGGCAACAGAGTGAGACCCCATCTCAAAAACAGAACCCAAAAGCCAGTGAGTGGTTTATTGTCTGACACCCACAGGCACTTCCTTAACCTTCTTACTATCTGGTTACAAAAAAGCAAGACCAAATCTGTTTTAGCCACTTCAATTTCAAAGCAAGGCCAGATCTGATCATTTGTTCTGCAATGCATGCATAAGTTTGTACGCTTGCTGATGTATTCTTTACTCTGTCTTGATCTTTAAAATGTGTTTTTTTTCAACCTTACATTATGGAGAATTTCAAAACTGCTCAAGCAAACAGCATGGTGTCATGGACCCTCATATCCCATCACATAGTCCAACAACCATCAGCCCTTGGCTCGTTCTGCCTTATTCATGTCCCTCCTCCTCCTCGTTATTAAAAACAAACAAACATACCAGGTGCAGTGGCTTACACCTGTAATCCCAGCACTTTGGGAGGCTGAGGCAGGCAGATCACTTGAGGTCAGAAGATCGAGACCAGCGTGCCCAACATGGCAAAACCCCATCTGTACTAAAAATACAAAAATTAGCGGAGTGTGGTGGTGCAGGCCTGCAATCCCAGCTACTCAGGAGGCTGAGGCAGGAGAATGGCTTGAACCCAGGAGGCTGAGGTTGCAGTGAGCTGAGATCATGTCATTGCATTCCAACCTGGGCAACAGAACAAGACTCCATCCTCCCCAAACATGTAAAAAACAGACATCGTGTCATTTTATTCATAAACAGATCAGTATGTATCTGGAGAAGGAACAGCGTTCTTTTTTACACGACTCTGATACCACTATAACACCAAAAAAAGTTACACTATATAATTTACTATATAACTATAATTTACTGTATAAATTTACTATAATTTATAATTATAATTTATAGAATTTATATATTGCATATATTTTATTGCTTTCCTTTAAACAGTGGGCTTTGGCCAAAACAACAAAATCTTACTTGATATTATTTGACTCAAATATCTTGTATTTCGAAGGGAAAATGTGCTTTTCTGAAAACTCATCCACTAGCTCATTTCATGCCCTTAACTAGGCTTGTGGGGAACCTAGGGAACGAGACTGAGGGAGTGTGGCTGAATCAGCACTAACTTTAGCTCTGAACTTGCCTTGCCCCGTAGCCAAGGCAGATCGTGCCAGTGACACCTCCCCAGGGGACTGTGGGCTTTGAACACGCACTCGTCTTCCATCCCCTCCCTCTGTATGGAGTGCTACGGTCAGTCTAAGTGTCTGCAGAGGAACGGTTGTGTGCCCGAAGAAGACGCTTGTGGTATTCCTGGCCTGGTGACTGGTAGTCACGTGGTAGGAGGGTGGAGGCAGGGAGGGGGTGACCGGACAGAATAGGACAGCCCAGAGTGGTTTGCAGGAGGCGTCAGGAAATGCACGCAATAGCATGGGCAGCGTCCACGGAGGCCACTTCCAGGTTCTTTTCGGTCACAAAATCCCCTTGCTTCTTCTGGAAAGCCTGCCACCTTGCTGGCTACAAAGGAGGGGCGACCCTTTCCGGGTGGTGTTCCATTTGTAGGGAATCTCATTTGGGAATTCATACTTCCAACCTCCCTCATCCCTGGTCTGTCCTATAAGCTGTCGGGCACGTCAGCCAAGGGCGTGCACTGCCGCAGAAGTTCGGTGTGCATGATGTTTGCTAAGGCCATCATCGGAAGAGCCTGCAGCCAGCACGGGGAAATGATTTTTCCTAATGCAGTGCTCTCCTGGGGCTGCTTTTATGAAAATGATGTGTCGGAGTCTCAGGGGCCCCTTCACTGGCTCTGGTTGGCTTCTGGGTATGAGAGCCCAGTCCCCCCTCCCTTGCACGGGTCCCCACCCCTGGCTTTTAGAAGGCTGAGTGACACATTGCGTGTCAGTGAATGCTGCCTGCTGGAAGCCTGGGGCTTTGCCGGGGAGTGTGGCTCATAACTTGCATTGTACTCATCGAGGGCCCTGACAAGTGCTGATGGATCTGGCTTCCTTGCGGCTCCTGAGCCCTGGGAGGGGACAAAGGGGAGCATTGTTTGGCAGGGCAGGCCTCTGCCTGCGAACCCACTCATTTGCCTGACGGTGGAGACAGGTGTATCACACACTCAGCGTGCCAGAGCTATGCTGGATGATCAAGATTTAAGTTCCCCAGGGCCAGGCTTAGAGAAACAGACATGGCCCAAGGAAGGGCCCTGGTCACTCCTCTCCCTAAACCAGCCCCTGACTTTTCTTTTCTCAATTTTCTCTTCTGAGTTCTGCTCCTAAAATGAGATCTTGTTAAGGAAGGAAAACAATTCTGCCCCAATTTCCTGCCCTTCATAGCTCAGGAGGGCTAGCAGGATGCTGGGCACCCTCGCTGGCGAAGGGAAATGTGTGGTCACCTCCTGGCTCTGCACGGTGGCCCCTGCAGAAACCATTGCATGACTTTTCCATCTCAGTGCAGCCTGGTAGGGGGAATTGCATGGGTAGTTTTTTTTTCTTGCACCTCCAAGTTTATTGCTATAGGTGCTCCAAACTATTATCATCACCTTTAAATTAAAAATTGATTTTTATTAAGCATAACAACAGATACATGAACCTTAGTCAAATGGCATGATAACCATTTTTGAAAGAAGTCCGTCATGCTCTGCCCTCAACTTCCCCAACTCTGAATCTGCTCCCCAGGGCACCTCTTTAAATTCTGATTTAGATGTTTCTTTTGATATTTACCTCCTACTTCCCAATACCATGCTTGTCCTGGCATTTCTCCCTGTTTTTGTTTTAAACGGTATCCATTGAATTCTTACCTTAAAGCGTGAAAGTTTCCGTAGGCTTGTATGTGTCTTCACGGAACACTGGCTTAACCGAATAAGGGTAGGTTTCTCTCATGTAACTTGAAGTACAGCAGAGGTTCAGTCTGGGTTTGGCAAAATGACTCTGTGGTACCACTGGGGACCCCTGCCTCCTCCCATCTTTCCACGCCATGATCCTTAGCAGGTGTGCCTGCCTAAATTCACACTTCCCTTTATACTAAATAAAATGACCCAGGCCAGGGGCTGTGGCTCATGCCTGTAATCCCAGCATTTTGGGAGGCCAGAGTAGGAGAATTGCTTGAGACCAGGAGTTCAAGGCTGCAGTGAGCTACAACTGTGCCACTGTGCTCTAGCCTGGGTGACAGAACAAGACCCCATCTCTATTAAAAATAAACATAAAAAGGATGTCCATGTCCTAATCCCCAGAACCTGTGATTATCTTACGTTACACGGTAAAGGGGATTCAAGGTTGCAAATGGAAGTAAGGTTGCTTACCAGCCGACCTTGAGATGGGAAGGTGACCCCAGATTTTCCCAATGGACAGATGTAATCGCAAGTAAAAAGATGGCAGAAGAGTACGCGTCAGAGTCATACAAGGTGTGAAAGACCCAGCTGGCCATTGCAGGCTTTGAAGACAGAAGACGAATCCATGAGTCAAGGAATATAGGTGGCCTTTAGAAGTTGGAAGAGATGAAAAAACAAATTCTCCCCTGGAGACGCCAGAAAATCACTCAGCCCTGCGATTTTAGCCCAGTGAGACCCATTTCAGACTTCTGACCTCCAGAACTGTAAGATAATACATCTGTTTTTCTTTAAACCACTCTTCATGGTTATTTATTACAACAGCAATAAAAAAACTAATAGACCAACCTAAAAACGATATTTCCCAGCCCATTGCAGCTAGAGAGTGATGCAGTTCTGGCCAAGGAGACAAAAGCCGTAGGCTGCTGATAATTTTTCTAAGAAAGTTTTGTTTTTTTCTGAGGTAGATGCTGTTCTTTTCTCATTTGTTGCATTCTTCTTCCCACTTGGAATACAGATGAAAAGCTAGAGATGGGACAGCCACCACAGCACCATGAGGCAAGCATGAGGATGGAATCTGTACACCAGTGCTGATAAGACAGACAGCACTAGGCACATTGGGTCATCATGGCACTGTTGCATCATGACTGCTCTCACTGGACTTCTTGTATTTGAGCAAAATAAATGTCTCTTTGCTTAGGGATCTGTTTTATGCCACCCTTGGCAATCTCTGAATGAAATACTCTGCTACCAGGCTCTCCCAAATCTTCCTTTTTCTTGATTTACTCCCTCATTCTGATGGAGCACATCCTTCCATAGCTTTCTAGGGAGGAAAATTTTTTGAGAACTTGCATATCCTAAAATGATTCTGTCACAATTGATTAATTGATAGTTTGCTACAGAAGTCTAGGTGGAAAAGTAACTTTATCTTGGAAATTTGATATTAATGCTCCATTACCTTCTCATCTTGTGTGTTGCTGTTAAATTGTTCAGTAATCTTCTGATTCCTTCTCTTTTGTATATGAGATTTCTCTCTCTCTTTCCCTCTTTCTCCTTTCCTCACCTCCTTCTTTCCTCCTTTGAAGGTTATTTTTTGTCTAATGGAGCTGAAATTATTTTGGTCTGGGTCTATTTTAATTAACTGGACTGTGCCCCTGATCACCCATTTCAATATGGAAACTCATGTTCACTTTCTTATTTATTTCACAATTTCCCTTCCTCAGTTTTTCTCTCTTCCTCTTTTGGAATTCTTACTCGTTGGATCTTGGAACTCCTGGTCTGATCTTCTTTTTCATCATTCTGTCTTACTATTCTCTTAGTAAGGAATAAGAGAAACTTAGTAATTTTTAAAAGCTCTGGTTGCCATAAAATTCCTTCCTGTGGCCTTCTGTTCTTATTTCTTGAATATAATACTTTCTTCTTATCTATCCAGGGATAATTATGAAAGGACGCCATCATTTTTTATCTATTTTGCTCCCTATTTTATCCAGGTTTATTTCTCCTTCTCTGCTCCCACCCCACTGTCCCACACATTTTATTATTTTAGTCTCTGTCGTCTTTTCTACTGAGAATTTTCTCTGATGGCCTGATGATGCTTGCCCCATTGAACGCTGGATGTAGGTGTGGAGGTGGGTGGGACCAGACAGCTGGTAAATCTCGCTGTAGGGCACTTAGAGAGAGACTCCACTTTTCACTGAAGACTGTCAACTATCACTATCTTTAGGGCTTTCTCTTGGGATGATCTATCTTATCACAGAGGAATCCAGATGGTTCTTGTGGGTAAATTGTAAGTTGGTCTCTAACATTTGGAGAGCACACTAGGTGAAGGGGCATGTAGACATTTCTTTAGTTCCCCTGTCTTCTGGTCCTTGTGCTGCCCCTGTCCTATGCAATCCCCACATCTGGACTCTCCCTGGTTCAGTTTTGTCTCCTGTTGTGGCAGAGGGGGAGTTGCTTGGTGCATAGGGTGGGGGTGTGCTGGGGATTCGGAGCTCCAGCAGCTTGGTACAGACTCTCAAGGAAGCCTGTTGTTTCCTGCCCCATTGCACACACTGCCTTCGGAGACAACAGGTGACTCCATCCAATCCTTGCCTCCTGGCGTGTCAAGGTGTGGGTCAGCCAGCTTGCATGGCCTCTTCCTCTGTAGTCAGTTGTATTTCAACTTTTTTCTTTTTTTTGAGACAGAGTCTCGCTCCATTGCCAGGCGCCAGGCTGGAGTGCAGTGGCGTGATCTCGGCTCACTGCAACCTCCGCCTCCCAGGTTCAAGCAATTCTCCTGCCTCAGCCTCCCAAGCAGCTGGGACTACAGGCGCGTGCCACCACACCCGCTAATTTTTGTATTTTTTAGTAGAGACGGGGTTTCACCATGTTGGCCAGGATGATCTTGATCTCTTGACCTCATGATCCGCCCACCTTGGCCTCCCAAACTGCTGGGATTACAGGCGTGAGCCACCGCACCCGGCCCAACTTTTTTTACTCAGCTAAATCAGTCATTGACTTTTCTTCTTCTTTTTTTTCAGGCAGTTGTTATGGGTTCCTTTAAACACAAATAAGACATGTGCATGAGCTGTCTCCTCACGTGCTTTGCTGTGCAGCCGGGCACCAAGATTGGTGATCCTGAGAGCAGCTGAGCTGCTCTTTCCATGACGGCTCTGCGGTTTTGGAGGAAACATTGTGAGCCATCTCAGTAAGATTTTTTGCACATCAGCAGCACTTCCAGATCCTTGACATTGCAGACCAGGAACTTCTGGAAGCTACTGGGCGGCATGTGCTTTGTTTTTGTGTTACTCCTGTAACCAGTGTTGAGCAGCCCTTGAACTTTCTATGAACCCTGTTGTCAGTACCGCTGGGTTTCTGCCGTTTACACTTATTTTTGACGTATGGATCTGACTGGTGCTAGATGAACTTCTTGGTTCTCTTTTTCATGATCCTGGGCTTCACAAGGGGTCTCAGGGCGGCCATGACACCAAGTAGGAGATGGCTGCCACCTCCATAGGCAGCGCCGAGGAAGAGAGAGCTGCTGACTTTGAAAACCCTCTCATGTCCTCTCCTCTCTCATTCTCCTTGTCTTTCTGACTTTTTTTTTTATCTTTTAATTTCATTTACTATCATTTCAAGGGCTTAGGGAAGGAGTGGAAAGCATCATGCTGTATTAAGCCATTCAAGCATTGCTATAAAGAAATATCTGAGACTTTAATTTATAAAGAAAAGAGATTGAATTGGCTCATGGTTCTGCAGGCTGTGCAGGAAGTGTGGTGCTCAGCTTCTTGGGAGGCCTCAGGAAACTTACAATCGTGGCAGAAGGTGAGGGGTTCAAGCGATTTTTGTGCCTCGGCCTCCCAAGTAGCTGGGATTACAGGCATGTGCCACCATACTCAACTAATTTTTGTATTACTAGTAGAGAAGGGGTTTCTCCATGTTGGTCAGGCTGGTCTCCAACTCCCAACCTCAGGTAATCCACACACCTCGGCCTCCCAAAGGGCTGGGATTACAGGCATGAGCCACTGTGCCTGGCTGCCTTTCTAATTTTTGATTGCTTATCATCCCAGTAACACTCCAGTAACCCAGGCCCAACAAATCCCTGTATTTCACTGGTAGAAACTGAAGCCTAGTAATATTTAAAGTAGCTACTGACACATAACAAATGTTTGGTTGATTACTCTGGGCCCACAAATATGAATTACTATATATTATGTGTCATACACAGGACATATAAAATAAGTAAGGCAAAGTTACTGCTCTTAGGTAAGGAAAAAGGAGTGTGAGTGAATTATTGAGTGCATTATCTTGTGTATTCCTCAAATAAAGTTTTCAAAGAGGTTAAAGTTTAAAGCCATGAGATAACTCTTCTGGGTTTCCCTCCTAAAAGTGATAGTGACCTGAGATTTAAACACAGGTCTGGGTGACTCCACAGCCAGTGTGAACCACACTGCTTTTATTGCCCTCTTTCCAGACCTGACAGCTCATGGCTCAGCTCAGAGTCTTGACATTTAGCCTTTGATGTCTCTGCCTTTCTTAGCTTATTTTTGTCCTCATGCTACCGCTCAGGCTTCTGTGGCTCTGTAAATCATGTCTGATATGGTTTGGATGTGTCCCCATCCAAATCTCATCTTGAATTGTAGTTCCCATCATACCCATGTGTCATAGGAGAGATGCGGTTGGAAGTAATTGAATCATGGAGGCGGTTTCCCTCATGATGTTCTCATAATGGTGAGAAAGTTCTCATGAGATTTGATGGTTTTATAAGGGGCATCCCCCTTCACTCAGCACTCATTCTTCTCTCTCCTGCCTCTTGTTGAGGAAGGACATGCTTTCTTCCATTTCAGCCATGATTACAAGTTTCCTGAGGCCTCCCCAGCCCTGCAGAACTGTGAATCCCTTAATCCTCCTTCCTTTATAAATTACCCAGTCTCGGGTATGCCCTTATAGCAGCATGAGAATGGACTAGTACAATGTCCCTTTCTGTGGTGGGTTGGATAGTGTCCCCTCCAAAATCCATGCCCAACTGGAACCTCAGAATGTGACCTTATAGGATCTTTTCAGATGTAGTTAAGGTAAGGATTGAGGTGAGCTCATATGGGATTAGAGTGGGCCTCCGGGACTGTGTCCTTATAAGAGACAGAGAAGGACACACAAAGACACAGAGGAGACGTCCGTGTGAAGACGGAGGCAGAGATTGGAATCATGTCATCACAAGCCAGAAAATGCCAGTGTATTAGTCTGTTCTTACTCCGCTAATGAAGACATACCTGAGACTGGGTAATTTATAAAGGAAAAAGGTTTAATGGACTCACAGTTCCACATGTCTGGGCAGGCCTCACAGTCATGGCAGAAGGTGAATGAGGAGCAAAGTCGCGTCTTACATGGTGGCAGGCAAGAGAGCCTGTGCAGGGGAACTCCCCTTTATAAAACCATCAGATCTCAAGAGACATATTCACTATCATGAGATCAGCACAGGAAAAACCTGTTCCCGTGATTCAGTGACCTTCCACTGGGTCCCTCCCACAACACATGGGAATTATGGGTGCTATAATCCCAAATGAGATTTGAGTGGGGACACAGCCAAACCATGTCAGCCAGGAACCACCAGGAACTGGAAGAGGCAAGGAAAATTATCCCCTAGAGGCTTTGGAGGGAGTATAGTCCTGCTGACACCTTGGTTTTAAACTTCTAGCCTCCAGAACTCTGAGATAATGAGATTCTGTGGCTTTAAGCCACCAGAGGGTGGTAATTTGTCATGGCAGCCCTAGAAAACTAATGCACTGCCCAAGGCTGGAAGAAGAGGGGAGGGCAGTACCAGCTGCACGCCTTCTGTTTTTCATGTAAGCCTAAGGTTTCCTAGAAGCATCTGAGCTGACTTCCTATAACATCCGATTGGTCAGAAAGATGTAATATGGCCTGAGAAGTCTGGAAAAACAAAAGTAGAATTTAATTTCTCTAAATGTGGCAGTTCTGAGTTTCAGTGACACTCTATCTGCTCTGGTTGTAAAAATGGCCAGGACACACCAAGAAGTCGGCTTGTTGCTCCCAAAGGCAGGAGATAAGGGAATGTCTTCTCTCATCTCTGTCTTTCCCTTCTTTTCCCAAGACCTCCTTTCCTCCTATTTTCCCCTCCCTTTCCAGCTGCCTTCAACTGTATGTGACTCAAAGGATGTCATGAATAGTAAAAAGGCAATATGCAATGAAATCACCCAGTAGATAGTTTGTGCTCATTCAAGTGTGCAAGGAGCATGTTCAGAAAGCTAAGATTAGATATAAAAAGAGAAAGTTGAGAAAGCCTTTCTGAATGCTGAGGGAAATGCCTGTAGCCTTAGATATGTTTAAGAATGGAAAGAACAGCCATGTGCCTCATCTTAGCAAGTGCTGCTGTCCTGGAGGCTGGGTCAGGATTTGGATCAATACTTCTCACACTTGAATGTGCATTGAAAAATCACCCATAGAGTTTACCAAATGCAGATTTCTGGATTCCAACTCCTCATCCCCACTCACTGGGTGGTTCTGTGACCCAGCCTGGGACTCTGCATGTTTTAACAAGCCCCCTCGTGGAGTCTAAACCAGGTGGTCCATCCGCTGCCCATTTGCAGTCAGATTCCTGAGATTCTTTCCAGCCCCGAGATTCTGCGATTCTGCAAGAGCTGCTTGAATTGATTTCCAGAAACTTTTTGAAGGAAACAGCATACAGCTTTCTGGCTTTGGGGAAGGGACTTTGCACAGCAGGCCTGCAGCCTCCCAAGCAGTTTCCATCAAGAGAGCTCCCCTGTGTTTTCAGATTGCCTTGGGGCCAGAGGGGGCATACAAGGAAGGCTGAGCATTGCTTGGTTGCGGCAGAACAGATGAGAAGAACCATGGCACTGCATCATCTGTTCTTATAGGTCCCATAAGCCCCCACGGGCATGCACACAGCCACACAGACACCTGCTGGAACAAAGGGACAGGAGCTTCTGTGAGGGCACCTGGACCTGCTTTTGGAGCACATGGCTCTAAGGATTACGTAGGTTAGAAACAGGGTTGGGCGTTGTCACCTTTTAACACTCCAGCAGGGATGGTTTTCCTGCCTTCTCTGTCAAGACCTGAAAAATGTTCTACTGTTGAGTGAATTCTTCCATCTTTCCCACCACACTTGAGATACATCTTCCTCCCTCACTGTGACCACTGCGGAAACTTTCTTTTACATAAACACGGTACTACAGATGAAGCACATAGAAAGTGCTGGAAAGGCAATGACCGCTCGCCGTTGCTGCCCGGACACCGCTCTTGGCGACCTTGCTCTCACAGGTCCTCCTCCCAGGCCACGCTGTGCTGCTCCTTTCTCACTCACCGTCTCCCCATTGTCATTCCCAGCTCGGTGGGGTCTGGCCCTGTTTTATTGCCAGCCCATTTCCCGGCTACACAAAGGGGGCCTTTGTAACAGCTCTTTCCAGATGTTGAGTATTTGGAAAATATTCCGATCAGAAGGTGCCTGTCCTCTAGATGCCCTTGGAAAAGGAAAGAATCCAGGACAGGGATTTGGGAGTGGCGGTCCCAGATCACAGAGCGGAGCTTTCCTGAGGGAACTGGGAGAAATCTCAGGTGCTTTAAAGCGTCGTTACCACCATCCTCATCAGTTTCATGCCAGTGAATTCACTCGCCACTTAACTGATGTTCGGGCAGAGAGCCTGCACCTCACCCCTTCCTCTGCGGAGGCATATGTGCCTTCCAGGTGACTGATGTGGTTGCATTCCTGCCTGATTTGATTCTCCTGTGCAAGGCAAGAATTATGATTCATTCTTAAGCAAGACCGTAGCTTCGAGACGATGGGTGACTTTTAAATAGCAAATCGGGACTGGAACCCGGTGTTCTGATTCCAAATCCAATACTCTTCTGTTATAACATGCCTCCTCTTTGTGGAATTTGAGAAAAAACTACCAAGCCACTCTTCTGGAGTTCACCTGCAAGGTGGTGGCCAGATAACCTACAATGACACCTCCTTTCTCTGGGGAACTCCAAGGCTCTCTTTCCCAGTGATTCTTGGGAAATCAGGCAGGTGATCCATAAACAGAGAAATGGAGGCCCAGGGAGGTTGGACAGCTTGCCCCAGGCCACACAGTGAGTGAGTGAGAGCCCAGGGCAGGATTGGAATCCAACTCTAGAGGGTCAGACCTCATGGGCCATTTCCCAAAGCCCAAAGTCAAAGGAGATGGAAGAGGCTTAGTGCTGAGGTTCAGCCATTCTCAGCCAAGCCCAGCCACATGCTTCTCCCTGCCTCTCAGGGCCTCCTCCTGGTTATGGGTTAGCCCCTCTGTTTCTTGTGCGTACCCTCTGCTCCAGGCTGCCCCAGCACTCCATGTTCCTCATTGGTAGATGTCTCTTTTAACTTTTCGGGGACTTGGTTTCTCCCTTTCCAGAGAGAAACTTATTTTACTTTATAGAGGTTTGTCGAAATCCATACAAAATGACAGCTAGATAGGAGGAATATGTTCTAGTCTTCTATAGCACTGTAGGATGACTATAGTTAACAATAATATATAGTTTCAAGTAGCTAGAAGGAGGGTAGTGAATGTTCCTGACACAAAGAAATGATCAGTATTTGAGATGATGGATATGCTAATTACCCTGATCTGATCACTGTACATTATATGTGTGGAAACATCACCATGGACCCCAGGAATATGCACAATTATTATTTGCCAATTAAAACATTTTGTTTTGGGCTGGGCATGGTGACTCATGCCTGTAATCCCAGCACTTTGCGAGACGAAGGTGGATAGATTGCTTGAGTCCAGGAGTTTGAGACCAGCCTGGGAAGCATACCAAATCCCATCTCTACTAAAAATACAAAAGATTACCCAAGCATGGTAGCACACGCTGGAGTCCCAGCTACTTGGGAGGCTGAAGTGAGAGGATCACTGGAGACCACCAGGTGGAGATTGCAAGTGAGCAGAGATCATGCCACTGCACTCCAGCCTGGGTGACAGAGTGAGACCCTGTCTCAAAAAAAATTGTTTGTTTTAATATAAAATAATGAAGACCAGGGAGACCTCAAGTGAAAAAGGCTTTGGAGGCAACAGGTATGGGAAATGGATGATAGGAGAGAGCTGCTTCAATAGAGCCAGGTTTGAATATTGGCTACTCCACCTACTCTCTCTACAGACACTGAAAAGTTGCTTTTCTCTTCTGCAGAGCGGGGCTAGTCATCATGATGATATCCGGCTGGCAGCCTTTGGGAGGATCTCCTTTAGTCCTCAAAATAGGGAGGTCACACCATCCCTATTTGCTCAGGTTTGAGGAGTTTCTTGGGATATGAGACTTTCAGTACTAAATCCAACCAAGTCTCAAGCAAATAGGGATGAACTGGTCACTTTGCTTTACAACAACCCATGTTATTTTATTTTATTTTATTTTATTTTGTATTTTACTTTTGGTTCTGGGGTACATGTGCAGGTCATGCAGGGAAAACAACCCATGTTTTTGATGGGTCAACTAAGTATGAGAATTTACAGTGGGGCTGTGATAGCTTTATTACTGCTTAGTTTTATACACACACACCCTTTCCTGCTATCCCTGCACCGTGATGTTGGCCTGGCCATGTGATGTGCTTTGGCTAATGGAATGTTAGCAACCATACCAGGAGCAGTAGCTGCCAGGTACTTGTACAGTTTGCCTTGGTTTGGGCTCCTGTGGTCACCTGAAGAAGCATGTGTCCCAGGTTACAATGGGCCCTTCAGTCTTGGCTTGAGAAAA
Organism: Cacajao melanocephalus; assembly: GCA_963573385.1. Classification (NCBI taxonomy): domain Eukaryota; kingdom Metazoa; phylum Chordata; class Mammalia; order Primates; family Pitheciidae; genus Cacajao; species Cacajao melanocephalus. The sequence continues at coordinate 64,175 of CAUYLG010032163.1, forward strand.
AACGAGTTAACTAGGGCAGGAATGGGGTAGACTGCGTTGATCACCTCCCTGTGCTGCCCCCCCACCAACCAAGGAATCACACCACCCTCCGTTCGTGGCCCCTTGCAGTGTGAAGTTGCCACTTCTGTCATCAAGAATGGGAGTTTATTTCTCCCCTGTCCCACACCTGGGGGCTGCCTTGTGACTTGCTGTGGCCAATAGAATGTGGCAGAAGTGAAGGGCGTGGGTTCTGGAGCCTAGACCTTGAGAGACCTTGCATGTTGGACTCCCACCCTTTTGGAACCCTGGGCCCACTGTATTGTGAGGAAGTCTTCCTTGAAAAGAGGCCACATGGAAGAGAATGGAAGAGCCCCAGTGGGTAACCAGCATGAACTGCTGCACAGGTGAGGCTGTCTTGGACCCCACCCACATAAATGAACCCAGGCAAGATCAGCAGATCAGCCCAGGCAACCCAAAGAACTGTGAGAAATAAATCATAATTGTCTTACGGTACTAAGTTTTGGGGTAGTTAGTTATACAGCAATAGATAACGGATACCAACCCACAGCCTGGGATCCGAGCTCAGCCAACAGATATACTCAAGCTAAGCTGCACACTGAATCCATTCTAGATCACAGAAGCACAGTCAGCCTTGCAGGCCTGCAAATGCAGGATGAAATGTCCCTTGTTTTAAGCCACTGAGTGTTCCAGGCATTTATTTGCAATACTCTTGTGTCAACAGCTGAGGGACATGAGGGATTCAGCCCCAGGAGCACCTGACTCCAAAGCCTGTTCTTAGCCCCACTGCAATACTGTGCTTGCTGTCCCGCAGGCCGTGAAACATCTAAGACATATTGATCTCGGTGCCTAACTATTAATACATTCCCAGGCTGTCCAAAAGTGCCAAGAAAGCCTTTGTCAAACGTGGGTACCGTCATTGTAGAGCCTTCCAGATTGTTAGAAAAAGAAGAGAGTGGGGATTTTGTGTCAAAAGAGATGGATGAGGAGCTGCTTTGTAAATTCTGTAACATTTGGCAAAGAATATGCCCTTAAATACAAATCAAAGCAGCTTAGGTTATATCTGGGAGTGCCGAGGCAGAGGGAAAACGTTAGAGGAGTAGCGAGGAAAATACAGAAAACCGTGTTCATGACGTCAGGATAGGGAAGATGCAGATGACATATAATATAATGGTATTTTTATGAAGTTCAAAATAAAGCCAAGGATGTTATTTGGGGATACGTACATATGTATGAAAACCACAGTGAAACTGAAGGGAGTAATAAACAAAATTCAGCATGTTTGTTTTTCTGGGGAGAAAAGAGAAGGGCAACCGAGGCCGGGCGTGGTGGCTCACACCTGTTATCCCAGCACTGAGGTCAGGAGTTCGAGACCAGCCTGGCCAACATAGTGAAACCCTATCTCTACTGAAAAATAAAAATATTAGCCAGGCATGGTGGCAGATACCTATAGTCACAGCTACTCAGGAGGCTGGGAGTGGAGAATTGCTTGAACCTGGGAGGTGGAGGTTGCAGTGAGCGAAGATGGCGCCACTGCACTCCTGTGTCACCCTGCCTGGGTGACACAGTGAGACTCTGTCTCAAAAAAGAAAAAAAAAAGGAGGGGGGCAACTGAAAGGACTGCATAAAGAAAGTCAGAGAGAGGCAGGGATCGTATTCCAGATCTTTGATTGGGTGGTAGATTCCAGGTTTTCATTTTACCATCTTATATAAGGGTAGTATCCTCATGGGAGGGGCATACTGTGATGCTTAGGTGTGTGGACGCTGAGTTTGAATCCTAGTGTGCCACTCATTGGAGTCTTACACATGCAACTTAACCTCTCAGTGCCTCAGGTTCCTCATCTGTAAAATAGGTGTTGATGGCAACCTCGTAGAATAATTAGGAGGAAATGCTTGCAACCATGCCTGAGACGTAAGTGCAATTAGTGATGTTTAAACAAATGAGTTACATATGTTATTCAATACATAGCCACCATTATACAATAAAATCGATTGAGTTGGGAGAGGAGACTCATCTGTGCTCCTTTATCAACTCAACACTGATCACGCATCTGCTCTCATCGGGTGCAGGTGCTCGCATGCCCGGGAGAAATAAGCTGGTGAGTTACGTGGCTCAGCACCATTGATCGATTTACAAAGGAAGCTTCAGTGCAGCTGTGTTGCTAGAGGACCTCTCTCACTGAGGCGTCTTGAACTGAAGGGCTGGGAGAGGCCTCGTGGAGGAGGAAGAGTTTCGCTCAGCTGCTTGGGTGTGGGACTGAATGCGGTACCAGAACTGGTCACTGCCTTCACCCGCTGACTCCGGTCTCTGCGATGACAGTGAGTTCCTTCTCGGCGCCTTGAATGGGAGGGATTGTCGTGCACATGGGGAGGAGCCGGCTGTGGAGTTCAATCATTAATTTGCCACAATTAAACCAGAGACTTCTGTCTCCAGCAGCAGATAAGCAAGCAGAGAGCTAACAATGAGGAAGGGAGGGGCGGTCTGACAAACCGGTTGTGAAGGGCAGGCTAGGCTGATTGAGAGTTGATAGGGGCCTGTCATTGCTTTATTGTGGCAATAATGCCGTCAGGCATCTGGGGGATTAGGAGGGAAAGCCTCGGCTGGCATTGGCTGCAGGCGTAAGGGGGGAAAACCCAGCCAGACTTTTTTTCAGTCTGCTAGGCCACCAGAGAAGGCTTTGGGGTCTCCGAGGCACGTGTGAGGCTGAGGGTTGGCGATCAGCTCACCCGGCTCCTTCCTGGCTGGGCTACATGAACCGGGTGTAGCTGGAGTGTTGAGATCTGACATTCCCAAAGAGAAGCAGCTAAAGTCAAAAGGACAAGGATGTGTCACACAGAGATGGTGATCAGGGGAATGGAGTCCCCTGGGAGGAAGGGAAGGAGGCAGGCAGCCTTAGGTTAGACTCCGGGAAGAAGTGTCTCCTGAAGCAGTGATCATCGGAACAGCCAACATCTGAGTGCTTGCTCTATGCCCAGTGCTAGGTGCGTTCCATGAATTCAGTAATTCCTGAAACCCACAGGTAGGTCCTTTTATTGCCCCTCTACAGAGGCGGAAAATACTGGGTCTTCCAGAAGTTAAACATCTTGCCCAAGAGCATGTAGCTCCGAAGTAGCAGAAACAGGAATTGAACTTGCATAGCTTCCTCTCAAAGCCCCTAGATGCTAGCCTATCTCTTCAAAGATGCCCATCAATCAGAGATGTAGGACAGGCTTATCTCTGGAATGTTCCTTGGTCTTCTTGTTCTGGCACTGATCAGTTGGTGTGGCCATACACATACACATAATGCGCACACACACACATATATGCACACATGTCATGAATACACATCACATACAGGCACAAGCACACACATGCACAATCATTGCACATCACACACATGCACACACATATTACATATATGCACATGTACAGCACATACATGCACACGCTACAGATAGAATCCCTCCCCGACTCCTCCAGAGCCCCCCACCACATACCTTTAAGGTACCGGCATGACCATAACAGAATCATTGACCCTCGGTGGATTCTCTGCCCCTGGACAGCTGTGGAAAGACCAGTGGCATTCCTGGGAATACTTTGAGGGTTGTGCTGGGCCCAGAAACTCTTGGCTGCCGCATCCCCCCGAAAAACAATCCCATGCTGGCTTTGAAGTTGTCCACCCTAACTGCACTGGGCTACACTCATTCGGTCATGCTTCACTTTTGCAGAAGGCCCTTCTGCGAGTACTTTAAATTCCTGAAAAAGGTCGTTAAATTTTGCCATGGTCATGAGGTGGTGACTAGGGACTGTCCCTGCTCTCATTGACTTATCACATTGAGGTCCAGAGTAAGCCATAAAACAAAACCCAAAATGCAACCTCCCAAGCCCCCAGCATGCCAAGGCTGGCAGAAATTCTAAGACCAGGTGAAAGATGCTGCACCCCCTCAAGTCTATTCAATGATCAGGCGGCCCTAGGGAAGGCTGGTTTGACTGATGTGCTTCTCCTCTGTCTTCTCTGTCGGAGGTCGTGTTTGCTTTGTGTTCTTGGCCACAGAGTTAGCAGGAAGGAGATCATCAATGCATCATTGCATGTGCCATTTTATGATTTTCCTCCATTCTTCAACCTGGAAGAAGGAGTGAATGTATGGGCCTATTATGGACTGACAGATGCCTCTGCAGAATTAGAGGTGGCGTGGGCTGGAGGCTGGGTTCTGAGGTGCAGATCTCGAGCAGGATTTCTCAGTCTCAGCACTGTGACTTTTGAGGCTGGATCATTATTTATTATTATTTGTATTATTATTATTTTTTGAGATACAGTCTTGCTCTGTGGCCCAGGCTGGAGTGCAATGGTGCGATCTGGGCTCACTGCAATCTCTGCCTCCTGGGTTCAAGCGATTCTCCTGCCTCAGCCTCACCAGTAGGTGTGATTACAGGCACCTGCCCCCACGCCCGGCTAATTTTGTAATTTTAGTAGAGATGATGGGGTTTCACCATGTTGGTCAGGCTGGTCTTGAACTCCTGACCTCAGGTGATCCACCCACCTCAGCCTCCCAATGCACTGAGATTACAGGCGTGAGCCGCTACACCCAGCCTGGATCATTCTTTATTACAGGGCTTTGTCCTGTGCCCTGTAGGGTAGTGAGGTAGCATCCTGGCCTCTACCAACTAAATGCCAGTACCACTCTGACTTCCCAGTTGTGACAATGAAAAATCTCTCTGGACGTTGCCCAGTGTCTCCAGAGTAGGGGGTGGTGCAAATGTGTGTGGGTTGAGGAGCACTCACAGAAATGACTTTAAAGTTTTGGGGCACAACTGGGTTCCTGCCAACAGTCCCTCTGCCCCCTAGTCCCTTTGCTTCTCTCTGCATCGCTGCCCTTCCCATCTGTTCAATGGGCACTTCAGCAGCTGTGAGCTAAACCATGTACTCTGTGATTCAGGAGGAAAGCAAAACCTCAGCCACATCTCACACTGGAGAAACGGGATTTTCTTTCCTTTCCTCTCAAAGTTCTAGTTTTCTGCAAGTTGCCCAGATGGCCAGCTGAGAGCCTTTCGTCCACTCTGCAGGCGGGGACAAGCAAGCAGCACAAACACCCTCTGTCCTTCCTCCAAAGGGGGAAAGGACTTTTCCTCCCTCCCTCCATCCTTCCCCTCCCCTTTCCGAAACTCTTGGGGTTTTTTTTTTTTTTCCCCCTAGTTCACTTGCACTGCCCACCCCTCCCCAGCCATCCCCCCTTCACTTCCCTCCCCTTCCCCTGGTACACCTGACTTATTTATTTATTTATGGCCGGAGTATTTGAGCTCAGGGTTAGTTCGGGTCTATTAAGTTTGCTCCCTTTCCTGCCTGGGAACCCGGGTAATGAGTAACCATAGCGTGCTACAGGCAGCTGTCTCCGACAAACCGAGAGTCGCCGTGGGAGCTGCATAAGGGAACGTTTGTTCTGTGCCTTCTCAATAGTTCCTTGTGCGGGAGGCAGGGTGATGGGAGGGAGGGAGGGAGAAGGGAAGAAAGACACAGACATTAAATCACTGCGCTTTTGACAATTCCTCTCTTCTCTCCCACCCCCCATCCTCCCCCACCTACGCTGATCAGATCTCTGTGGTGGACTTAAGACTTTAAGACTTTTGTTGCTGTTTCCGTGAGCCTGAGGAGAGGCTCATGCGAACCTCGTGGGGTACTTTTGGGTGAGTTGCAGATTACATGGGGCCTGAGGGCTGATTTTTACCGTGGGGATGGTTTAGGTGTCCTGGATCTCTCTCACTGTGTGTGCAAATTAACACAATGCCTATTGTTCCCTAGTTCATTTAATGATCCAATAAATCTCTAGGTATCTATTCCCAACCTTGTGGCCTAGATATGCTATAAAGCTGTTTGAAAAGTGCTTTCATAAAGCAGTCCAAGTATATTATGGGATTAGTCCTATGCCCCACAATCAACATGGGGCTCTCTAGGGCCTTCTTTGATTGGTATGATTATGCAGACGAGAGAGACAGGCCAAGAAATACATTGTACGCACGGCCTTTGGAAGATCTCCCGTGAAACTTATATCCATTCATTCACTGCATGGGGATTTAGCACCTACTATGTGCCAGCTGTTTGGCTAGGTCTCAGGGGCAACTACAGAAACGAACAGGGCATGATTCTGGCTCTCAAGTTTGCAAAGGAAAATACGAAAGAACCCATGTCCCTGTATTACGGTAATATAAGATAAGATGGGATATGTGCCGTAAGAAAGGTACAAGCAGAATATCTAGAGAGAGGGGAGGAGGGAAGATTAAAATATTTTGGGAGCATGAAAGAAAGGTTGGCTTCAGGAGCAAAAGAGATGAAGGCCAGCTCCTCCTCCAGGCAAAGGAAAGGTTTTAGCCAAGAAATGAAGGCAGGCAAGCATGGGGCATATTTGGGGAACAAGGAAGGGCTGAGTTGGTTGAGACATGGGCAGATGAATCACGATCCATGGTGAGTTTTAGAAAGATTAATCAGGCTGTGCTGTGTAGGGTACATTTAAAGGGGAAGAGATTAGTGATGACAGTTAGAAATAGATGCCACCAGTTTAGATGGAAGAAAATGAGAAAAGCCAGGACGAGTGAATGGTGGAGCGTAGGATTGTGGAAGGAGGGTGTAGCAACTGCCCGCATGTCCAAGAGGGCACAGTGGAGGTAGCCCTGAGGCTTTAAGCCTGGGTGACCAGGAAGAGAAATCTAGAAAAATAGCATGACACATCAGGAGGGCCAAGGAGGGCTCAGAACTGAGCAGCAAGATCAGTGGTCTGGTTTGGATATGCTAAATCTGAAAGGTTCCAAGGGACAGGTGTTCCAAAGCCAAGTGGCAAAAGAAGTCTTGAGCTGGGGGGGATGTCAGGGGTGCTGTCTCTCCCTAGCATCCCTGTCTAATGCTGGCTCGAGGCTGGAAACATCCTTGAAATGTGAGCTGGATCTCCTTCCACTGCCCATCTGGGTCTTATCTCCATTTCACCCCTGATCTGCACCCCAAGAGCTGTTCTGTAGGGATGGCATCAGCAGGCTCCCTTGGCCACGGATTTCAGCTGAGTTCAACAAGTGGATCAAGTGATTAGAGGGTGGAAGGAAAGTAGCCTCAGTTTCTGGCAGGCTGTTCTTTCTCCGTAGCTGCTGTCTCTGGATTCTGGAAACATTCTGCTCCCCTTGCACCTTCTGACTTCAGGGGTGGGGGTTGTGCCTTCCCACTATTGCTGGCCCCGTGAACCTGCACTCTCCCCTGTTGGCTGCCCTGAACCCTGCCCATCCCATAACACATCATCTCTGTCTGAAACTCTTCTCAGTCCCCCATATTGGCTGTGCCATTTGTATCCTTTTAGAATCCTGATGTATCCACAAACTGGAGTCTAAAGTCACACAGGGTCAGGCATGGTGGCTCATGCCTATAATCCCAGCACTTTGGGAGGCCAAGGTGGGCAAATCACTTGAGCTCAGGAGTTCCAGACAAGCCTGGCAATATGGTGAAACCTTGGCTCTGCTAAAAATACAAAAATTAGCTGAATATGGTGGCACATGCCTGTGGTCTCAGCTACTCAGGAGGCAGAGGCAGGAGAATCTCTTCAACCCGGGAGGTGGAGGTTGCAGTAAGCGGAAATTGTGCCACTGCACTCCGGCCTGGGCAACAGAGTGAGACTCTGTCTCAAAAAAAAAAAAAAAAAGACACATAGAACAAATCCTTCTTTTTCTTCCTTCATGCATGGTATTTCTGATCACACAGAGGCCTTATAAGAATGGAATGGACAAATAATTATTACAATTGTGAAAAGTTTCATAAACTGAAGCAGTTTGCAAATTTTCTAGGTTTCTTCTATCATTGCGATGATTAATGTGCCAGTTGTTGATCTCTTTCTTTTCAACATTTCTGGCTTTTTCTCTGTCATCCTTTGTCGGCTTCTGACTTCCCCAGGGGACTTCACATCTTTCTTTTAGTGCCAAGGTGCATTGCTCCAACTGAAGCTTCTCTTTCTGAGCAGCTTTCACCTTCTTTCCTCTGGCAGTGGCAGAAGTGGGCTCTTTGCCCTGGTGAGCTACCTCCAGTTGAACCATCATTATCTGAGCAGCAGAGAATTCTGAGCAGGAGAATTGAGCCTTTTGTTCCAGTGTATTGAGACTTCTTCCAAAACCTAAGAAAGTGTTTAGCTGGAAGATAGTCTATAAGTGTCAGTCTATGTTAAGCCACATGCATGCACACCATGCGTGATGGCTTTCCCAACTCACTAGTTGCTGTGACTCTCTGCTTTTTGCTTTTTGAGACTGAGTTTTACTCTTGTCACCCAGGCTGGAGGGCAATGGAGTGCGATCTCGGCTCACTGCAACCTCTGCCTCCTGTGCTCAAGCAGTTCTCCTGCCTCAGCCTCCCAAGTAGCTGGAATTACAGGCACCAGCCACCATGCCCAGTTAATTTTTGTATTTTTAGTATTGACAGGATTTCACTATGTTGGCGAGGCTGACCTCAGGTGATCCACCTGCCTCAGCCTCCCAAAGTGCTGGGATTACAGGTGTGGGCCACTGTGCCCGGCCAGCTATAACAGTCTTTATCATGACCTCTTAAGGCATGGATTGGGAGCTGCACAGAGTAGATCCCCAAGTGGGACTAGCATGGATTCCAAGGTATTTATTGGAAGGATTCTATGAAAACAACAACAACAACAAAGAAAGAATGAAATATCAAGAGGAACGACAGAAAGAATATAGTCCATCTTCAGGGCACGTGTGAAACGTGTTTTCTCTGCACGCAGCTTTCTTCTCTCTCTTTGCAGGTCTGCTTTCTTCATTTGGGAAGAAACATGAGCACTGACCTTGAGTTTTACATCTTGCAGCTTTCACTGAAGGAATGTTTCTCTCACTCAGTTCTAGTTAACCAGATCTCAAGGCAGGACTCTGATTGGATCAGCTAAAGTCAGATGCCCATCTTTGGATCTGTCAGCGGTAGCCAATGGGAGGAAGAAGGCCATGTACAAATAGGGCGGCTCCTGCCAGAACCGTGGGATGAGGTGGGAGGTGTTGTTCTCCAAGGAAGAGGGGTACCAGGGGGAACAATGTGGACTCTAAGCATTCTAAAACAGCAGTTATTTTTTAGAAACAAACTTACTAGCATAGAGAGCCTCCCAGCTCAACAAACACTATTTGACATAGTCACAATTTAATAGACAGAAGCTCTCAGTTTAATAAACAAATACATAAATTGAGGAACTGCAGTGTTGATGTAGGAACAAATCATTATTTTCTGATTGTTGATGGATATGATAAGCAGAGTCACGGCAACTACTGAGACGGGAAAGCCATCATGCATGGTGTGCATGTGTGTATTTTAAAACAGACTGATACTTACAGATTATCTTCCAGCTAAACATTTTCTTAAGTTTTGGAAGAAGTCTAAATATACTGGAAAAGGCCCGATTCTGCTCAGAGTTCTCTTCTGCGCAGTGCTGGGTGCATAGGCTACATCAGAGAAATCTGCTCCTAAAGGTGAGAAATGATAGGTGTGTTAAATTAACAAATTCTATTATCTACTGGAAGTTGAGAAGCACTACAGAAAAAAGGAGAGCAGAGTTGAGAAAATCTCCGTGGTGAGCTAGAAATGCAGTGGTGATTAACATGAACTCAAATGCAATTTTAAAGAGAGGCTGAGAGCTCTTTAAAAAGGAGACATTTGGCCAGGCACAGGGGCTTCTGCAGCATTCCGGGAAGTCGAAGCACGAGGATTGTTTGAGGCCAGGAGTTCAAGAGAAGCCTAGGCAACATAGCAAAACCCCCATCTCTACAAAAAATTTTAAAATTAGCCAGGTGTGGTGATGCATGCCTGTAGAACCAACTACTTAGGAGACTGGGGCGGGAGGATCCCTTGAGACCAGGAGGTCGAGGCTGTGGTGAGCCTCACTGGTCTTCACAGGTTGGGCAACAGAGCAAGACGCTGTCTCAAAAAATGGAAAAGAGAGGGGGGACATTTGAGCAAAGATTGAAGGACATGACATTTCCTCTTATTGCATATTTCTGCTGCTTAGTTTAGTATCCAATGCAAAGTAATGTTTGGGTTTGAAATCAATACTATTTAGTAATAACATGACCTATTATTTCTTGCTTCTAATTTGTGGCCATTAAAAGAAATGTAAACCCTTCAAGGACACAAAGAGAGAGATTTCCATGCTTCAGATGTTCCGGTTGAACCAAGTCAAGTCATAGATTTTGGAACAGCAAAGAATGTTGCCCCACCCTTTTGTTTTGTGGGTGAATTGTGAATGCCTGGCCAGAAGCCACATGGTGAGCTAGAAATGCAGTGGTGATTAACATGAAATCAAATGCATACACAGAAATGCACTTCAACCGAGTGACTCAGATGGCTGAAAATGGGGAGCAGACGGTCCCTTCTTATTTCCCTGGCTTGTATTAAACATTTCTAGATCTCACCATTTGCCATTACATATTACATTCCAACTGTTTTCAGTGATATTGGTAGTATTGCATTGCCATATTGGGAAACATTAAAATGACAGTGTTTTTCAAATGTGCCTTTATTCACCAGGTTCAGCCGAAACACCAGCATGAGACCAGGCCGTCACATGGATAGTGTTTCTCCTCATTGCTCACAAGTGGCTTGCTCTTCCCTTCTCCCTTTAATTCTTTGTCGCTACTTGTATCATATGTTACTCATCTTGATTATAATTTATAGAGATATGTTTTTGCTGAGGGCATCTCATGTCATTTTCTTTTTTTTTGGATATGGAGTCTTGCTCCCTCTCTGAAGCTGGAGTGAGCTAGATCTCAGCTCACCGCAATCTCCACCTCCCAGGTTCAAGTGATTCTCCCATCTTAGCCTCTCAAAGTGCTGGAATTACAGGCGTGACCCACTGCGTCTGGTCTCATTTTCTTAAATAACAGCTTTACTGGGATATTATTCACATTCCATGAAGTTTACCCTTTAAAATGTACAACTCGGAAGAGTCATACATCACCACTATCTAATTCTAGAATATTTCCATCACCCCCAAAAGACACCCCATAGCCATAAGCAGTCATTTCTCATTCCTCCCATACCCCAGGACCTGGCAACCATTGATCTATTTCTGTCTGTAGGGATGTGCCAATTCTGGACATTCCGTATCAATGGAATCATACAATTAGTGGTTTCTGTGTCTGGCTTCTTAGCATAATATCTTCAAGGTGCATCTATGTTGCAGCATGTATCAGTATTTCATTTTTTTTCATGGCTGAATAATATTCCATTTTATGGATAGATCAAAATTATTCATTCATGTGTTGAGCGTTTGAGTCATTTCTACTTTTTGGCTATTATGATTAATGCTGCTATGAATATTTGTCTTCAAGTTTAGTATGGACGTATGTTTTCAGTTTTCTTGACTATGTACCTGGGAACGAACTTACTGGGTCATATGGTAACCCTATATTTAATCCTCTGAGGATCACCAGACTATTTTCCAAAGTGGCTTCAGCATTTTACATTTCCACCAGCAGAGGATGAGGGTTCCAATTTCTCCACATGCTCACTAACATTTGTTGTTATTATATCATCTTCAAATAGAGATTGTTTTGCTTCTTTTTCCCCCCCAATCTAGGTGCCTTTATTTAACCTTTTTGCCTAATTGCTCTGGCTAGAACCTTCACTACAATGTTGAATAAAACTGGTAAGAGTGGATATACTTGTCATATTCCTGACAAGGAACCATTCAGTCTTTCACCACTAAGCATTGTGTTAATTGTAGGTTTTTCCATAGATGCCCTATGTCAGGTTGAGGAAATCCCCTCCTATTTCTAGTTTGTTGGGTGTTTTATAATGAAAAGGTATTGAATTTTGCCAAACGTGTTTTCTGTGTCAATGGAGATGATCATGTGATTTTTGTTCTTTATTCGATTAATATGGTGTGATATACTGATTGATTTTTTCCATATTAAACCATCTTTGCATTCCTGAGACGAATTTCACTTGGTCATGGTATCTGCTCTTTTTATATGTTGCTGGATTTAGTTTGACAGTATTTTATTGGGGATTTTTGCATCTATTCCTAAGAAATATCGGTCTATGTTTTTCTTTTCTTGTGGTGTCTTTGTCTTGTTTTAATACCAAAGTAATAATACTGGCCTCATAGAATGAATCCTTTCTCCTCCTCCTCCTCCTCCTCCTCCTTTTGAAAGAGCTGGTAAGGAATTACAATTAATTCCTCTTTAAATGTTTGGTAGCATTCATCCATGAAGCCATCTGGTCCTAGGCTCCCCTTCATGTGGTTTGGTTTTGTTTTAACTAATTCAGTCTCTTTTTACTTGTTATGGATCTGTTTAGATATTCTATTTCTTCTTGGCTCAAATACTTTTTGAAAATAGGTTGGTTAAAAGTCAGCGTGTCAAAGTAATTAAAGAGTTGTTCTTTTCATTTGATATGATAGATGTTGGTAATGTTGAATTTCCAGTGTGGTTTTGAGTGGTAAAACCATGGAATGAAAGGCCCCCTGCACTTCGTCCCTGGCGTGACGCTCCTCATTTATGTCATGCTGGAAAGTTCAGTCTCTGTCTCTGACTCCCAGTTTCCTCATTTGCAAAATGGGCTTAATTACAATTGTCCTTAAAGGGCGTTGAGGGGATCAGGTGAGACATCCATCACATGCCTAACATATAGTAGACCCTCAATAATGATTATCTGTTTTCTCTATTATCTCTATTATTATCAGATTATATGTATCTGATAATCACCCGCTAGGTGCTGGGGATCCTTCTAAGACTAAGGATACAGAGGTGAGCAAAAGCAGAGACTCTGGTGGTTACATTCTAATGGGGGATAGATCAAAATAAACACATAGAAAGGGTTTAAGGAGGTCTCTGCCTGATTTCAAGCCAACAGAGACATGGGCACAGCAGTCAGGCAGGTGCAGCTCCTATGTGTGATTTTTAATGATCAGAGCTAGGCTGGAGAATTTGATTGGCCTGGGACTAGGTGAACTCACCTGAGCTCTCTCTGCCCACGTCCAGTCTAGCTCTAGGGACAGTCTTCTGAGGCCAGGTTAGGATCTGTAGAGCAGGACTACTTCTGAGACTCAATGTCCGATCCTTACAGACTTCAGATGAATTAGTGGCTCTGACTCCAGAAACCTGGGCCCGTGGCTCTTGCCCACCAGTCAGCGGCTTGTTCTGAGGACAAGGTGGGGAAAGTGGTCGGGAGTATGACTGTGTTGGGGGGCTCTTCCCATGCTCAGTGGGGGCTCTTCCCATGGACAGTGGGGGGCTCTTCCCATGCTCAGTGGGGGGGCTCTTCCCATGATCAGTGGGGGTTCTTCCCCTCTTCAGTGGGGGTTTCTTTCTCTCTTCAGTGGAGATCTCTTCCCATACTCAGTGGGGGACTCTACTCTTGTTTCTCCTTTACAAGAGGAGAAGGTGACAGGGAAGTAGGAGGCACCTTTGACAGCATGGTGGGAGAAGGCTTTTCTAGGGAGGTGACATTGGCCAGAGAACTGAGTGGTAGGAGTGAGCCAGGCATGCAAAGCTCCCGGGCAGGAGGGTGGAAGTTTCTGTCTCATTGGTACATTTGAGAAGCAGAAATGGCTTTTCTGCCTCCTTTTCTCCCTTCCTGTGTCTTTTTTTTTTTTTTTTTTTTTTTTTTTTTTATACAGTGTAACACTCTGTCAAACAGGCTGGG
>CAUYLG010032164.1:0-37107 GCA_963573385.1 Cacajao melanocephalus
TTTCCTTTGGCGGACGCCCCTTTCCCACTGAGCTTGGCTTTCCCGGGTTCAGCTGTGCTTACTGTGAAACTCTCAGTCCTCAGCGCTTCCAATTGCTGTTCTCCTTGTGGGGACGGGACCAGCCGAGCCCGACTCAAAGGGCTCGCAGCCATGTATACTCCGCACTGAGAAGCGCTGCGCCACACCAGGGTGCCGGCCAAACAGCTGTGCCGGCCAAAAGAGCCGCGCTGGCGACACGTGTGGCTCCTCCGCCGGGAATCTCCCAGTTTGTGGGCCACAGAAATTCGTCTGAAATTGCGGCGCCCACTCGCTCTCTGTGCTTTCACTGGGCGCTACAATCCTGGGCTGTTGTTAATCAGCCATTTTGGATCTCTCCGCCCGGTGATGAAGTTTTTTCTGCTTCTTAGTTTTCCTTTGGCGGACGCCCCTTGCTAGTGATTTTTGCATGTTGATTTCATATCCTGAGACTTTACTGAAGTTGCTTATCAGTTTAAGGTGTGTTTTATTTATTCCCTTTACTCTTTCCTTCTGTAGTAACTACCAATCATGTATTGGAACATTTCCGCTTTTTTTTCTTACATGCTTATTACCTTTTTATCTTGTTTTGTGCCACAGTTCTTTAACTGTGTTTTTAAACTCTAGCCTACCATTCAACTTCTCCGTAGAATTTTTTTTGTTAACTTTTAGATTTTTCATTTCATTCTGATGTGTACATTCTTGCCTTTTCCCATGTGATTTCTTGTTATTCCTTTTTCTCTTCAGTTATCTGGTAGATACTCATTTTAAAGGCTCTTTCAGAATGACCTTATTTCTGTTTTTTTAGGTGTGAAATTTTCTTCTTACTGATACTGATGACTGTTCTTCATGAAGGTTTGCTTGTTCATGTGATTTGTTCATTTTGACGTTAGGGTAGCATTTCATAAAAGTCCAGATCTCAGGATTTTAGAAAACATCTAGATAGTAGTTCTACATTTATATTTTTTCTTTGTGGGTTTTCCTGGATCTGAACAAATTTCCTATCTTAAATTGTCAACATCATATAGACCCCATACTACATGATAATTTTAATTTAGATCCCATCCTTGCAGGCTTGGTGTTCTTATGTCTCATGAGTTATATTTTCTCTTGTGCTTACCCACTCTGTGCTCCCAAGCTAAGGTCAGCATCCTCTGCTCTGTCCAGTTAGGGCAGGGGGTCATGAACAAACAGCCCTCTTGACTCTGTCTACATAAAGGGAGCTAAGTGCCAGATCTTTACATGAATATTTCTCAGCATGGGTTGAGGACCTTGCCCTAAATTCTACCTCTGTCTGGTCTGATATCCCCATGAGCCATTCAGCTTTAGCTTCTGCCTCAACTCTGCCTCTGAGTTTCCTCTTTGTTTCTAAATTTGATAGTGCATTAACCACTTTTTGGGTAGGGGAGGTAGAGGGAAGAAGGGGAGGGATATTTTATTTAGTATTTCTATGTGAGTATAGCAGAAAAAAATTTGTCTCTTCACCAGGGTATATTTACCAAAAGTCTGATTATACGCTTAATTAAAAACAATTTTTGTTTTTCTTTTACAGCTAGTTATGCATCAAATCCCATTTGCAAGGGTTGTTTGTCTTGTTCAAAGGACAATGGGTGCAGCCGATGTCAACAGAAGTTGTTCTTCTTCCTTCGAAGAGAAGGGATGCGCCAGTATGGAGAGTGCCTACATTCCTGCCCATCTGGGTACTATGGACACCGAGCCCCAGATATGAACAGATGTGCAAGTGAGCATTTGGCTTTGTCTATCCTGTATTGCTGGATATGCAACTTAGGAGAGGAGCTAAGTTGAAGATTTTGACTGATTTTTAAAAAATATATTTGTAATAGGTGATAGAAATGGTCTAAGCTTGTTGGGTGTGGTGGCTCACTCCTGTAATCCCAGCACTTTGGGAGGCCAAGGTGGGCAGATCACTTGTGGACAGGAGTTTGAGACCAGTCTGGCCAATGTGACAAAACCCCATCTCTACTAAAAATACAAAAATTAGCTAGGCATGGTGGTGCACACCTGTAATCCCACCTACTAGGATGGCTGAGGCACCAGAATCTTTTGAACCTGGGAGGCAGATGTTGTTGTGAACTGAGATCTCTCCGCTGTGCTATAACCTGGATGACAGGGTGCGACTTCATCTCAAAAAAAAAAAAAAAAAAAAAGTCTAAGCTCAAACTTGCAAAAATGAGTGGTAGGATAAGAGCACTTTTAGTTTATATTTTGTATAGAACTGTAAGACACAGTCACATATACACACTTTATTTTAGATTACATAAATATATATTTTTTAAATCACAAGGATCTCAAGCACAATCTTGTTTGACAGATTTTGTAAAGAGGACCTACTCAGTGCTTATAAAAAAAAAACAAACAAAAAAACACCAAGTAATTTAAGTACTTATACTGAGAAAAATCTCTCTGGTTTACCAGTTTCTATAGCTTCTTTTTCTCTTATTATTTGAGTTTGTAATCCTGAGTTAGTCTAACTTGCAATTAAATATATGGTAAAAGTGGTTTCTTTAAGACCCATTATTGATATAACTAAAAAGTTTAGTTTATTTTAAAGTAATCTGAGTTGCACCTTTAATAACTATTAAAAAACGTTAAGGAGTGGCATTTTGTACATAGGAATGAGAGTGGAATTTTTCGTCTCTTAATCCAAAAATCACTTACAGAATGAGTCTCATCTTCTAGATGAGACATATAAATTGTGGTTTAAAAAAATAAACGAGATAGCAAAGGAACATCTCTTTCTTTAAGGAACTCAAATTTTAGGAGATAGGATAAGAAAAAGGGAACCACAGAATAAAATGACAAATGGTAAGTAGTTCAATCATAATTTAATATATTAAGTGCTATGTCAGTAATAATTAAATCACTCATATATATATGTATATATATATGAGATCATTAAATCTCATATTTATGAGAGTGATTTAATGGTCTCCCATTAACACAGTATGTATGTGACTATCCAGGCAAGACAGTCTTCAGATGAGAAGAGAGTTTGAATTACATCATCCAAGGACAATATTATTTTGGAAGGAAGCAGAACTAGTGGGGGCTATTTAAATGAATTCTAGAAGGAAGGAACAACATATATGTAAAACTAAGGTGTTTGGGGAACAAGAACTCTCACCTGGAGTGTTCTTTGGCATTTTGGCAATGCAATTCTCTGTTTCATGGGATCTGTCCTACATTGCTGGACATTCAGCAACCTTGGTCCCTGCCCATTAAATGTCCTTTTTGTCTTCAAACTACTGTTATAAGCAAACATGTCCCCAAACATTTTTAAACACTTCCTGGAAGAGCAGTATCATAGCTGGATGAAAACCATTGAAGAGCATGTGCCTAGTGGGAGATGTGGTTGGAATTGAAGAAGGAAAGGGAGGCTGCAGTGCATCTGATAAAGATGTTGCCTGCTACGCTAGGAAGTCTTGGTATTACCTGAGGGTACTGAGTAGGCAATGAGCTAAAGAGATTGCTTTAAGATAATTCTGGCAGAAGTGAGGGAGATGAATAGGAGAGGAAAACAAAGCAGAGGAAGGCCGTTGTAATGACTGCAGGTTAGAAATCTTGTTTTGATGATTTTTTGTGGGTAATGAATTGCCAAGTCTTTAAAAATAGAACCAAAGGGGCCTGGTAACTAATTGGACAGGGCTAAGAGAAAGAATCAAGCATGATCCTGAGGTTTTCTATCTAAGGTACTGGATAAAGTTATACCATTAACAGAGTTAGAAATATTTAGGCTTGGAGGAAACTTGGATCTACCTTCATTTCATGGAATTGTTTAGATATTTAAATGATACAACTCCCTACCAGTTAATAGAATGGCTTGCAAATATTTAGCAAATATGCATTTTGTTCTTAAGGTATATGATTTAGGCCACCTCCTAATTTGTGTCTCATAGTTTATATACTTCCAGAGGTGGATAGGGTCCACCTTGGAAAGGATTCCTGTTCAGATTGCTGTAGACTACCTATGGAAGGGGGTGGTTTGAGTCCACTTTATTCTTTGTTTTTTATTCCAGACTATCAGTGCACAAGGATGACAAGGCAAGAGTGTAGATGGATAGAGGCATTTATTCCAAGTTCAAGAGCTAGCACTGTATGTACTGTATATGGACGATAGGCTGGCCATATAATATATTAACTCAGTGTGGAACACTGGGAAATGAAAGGAGCTGCCATTAACAACTATGTAGGGAGACTGGATGGAAACCAGGACCATCCTGTGCAAACTGGTATGAATGATCACCCCAGCAATACTTTGTAGTATATCAGTGGAGTCTTCCTTAGAGAGATACTCTCAGGCAGGAGTTAACAGCACATTTTGGCTAAGTTTTCTTTTCTCAGAAATGGAAGGGAGAGCAGTGACTGTAAATCAGCCTTAGAAAGAAAATCTGCATATGGGAAAGGGTTTGCTATGGATACCTTTCTTGTAAGTGAATACAATCAATGTTGGAGTTTACTGACCTAGGGGAAATCGTTACCTAGTACAAGCGGGAAGTGCTATTAACAAGACCCCATTAAAGCAAAGTGAAAAATGGAAAATTACTTCTTAATTCTCAGTATATGATAATTGTGTTTCTTTCATACCAACTGTTTGTTCTCTTTCATGACTACTTTGCATATACTGCATTGATGTTTATATTTTGTTTGGGGGATGAGATTTAAATTGTAAAGCTGTCAGAGACTTAGAATTTCAAATCATATCCACTTTTTGCTTCCTTAAAGGTAATTGCTCAATGGTAGAGAAGAAAATTATACTTTTAGCAATAGTAGCCTAAAAAATCTTGTAAGTGAAATTTACTCATCTGTTTCCTAATCAATACAGTACGATTTCAAATGTAAAGCAATACTCTTCTTTTGAAGGAAGACTTGCTCTGTAAAAAGTTGTCTGATGTTGGCCTCTTTGTACACAGAGTATGAAGCTTATAAAATTCAACCATACTTACGGAAACCAATTCAATAACCATCTGAGTAATTGTGTGAATACATGCACTAACAGACACTAGAAACTGCCATTGTCCCTGATACTATGTTAGATGTTATTTCACTCATATTTTTTTCTCATTCATTCATGAAACTAGTTACATAAAAGTTTATTTTTTAAATTGTTGTACATAGTCCTTGTAGAAAGCTTAGAAAAGTGCATAGGAGGCGTAAAACAAGCAAAAGCAAGCGCTTCTCTCAAAGATAACAAAAGTGAACAAAAGATAAAAAGCATTTTGTCTTCTCTTCTTGACATTATTTCTATGAGTATTTGTGGTTTTCCTCATCTTACAAATGTATCATTGTGTTTTGTAACTTGTTTTAACTTAAAAAATTATGAACAAATTTTCATGCCATTAAATATGGCTGCATATATTCTGAATGGTTATACTATATTAATTGCCTATTGAAAATTTGCTTTTAGTTTTTCACAATTATAAGCAGTTCTATGAAAAATATCCTTATATATGAATTCTTGCTCTCTCATACACAAATATTTCACATTTGCCTGTTTTTTTTAGATGAACTTTTAAACATAATACATGTTTTGAAGGTATATATTGCCAGTTGGATTTCTAGAAAAGTTGCATGAGTTTACGTCTTCACTAACAGTGGAAATTTTCCCTTGCATTTCCCTGGCTATTAATGACAAGTAGAAAACTGCATTTTTGTCTTAATATGCTTTTTCTTTGATACAAATGAAGCAGAACATTTTTTTTTTGTCACAGGAATATTGGCATTGTAGGATGTTTACCAGAGTCACTGCCGCCTCTTTTTCTATTTGTACAACTATCATGTTTTTAGTAATTAAAATACTTTTTGAAGTATCATGCAGAATTCTAAATTCACAAATAATAAATGGAGAGTTTAATCAACTACTACAAAGTAGATACATTTAACTCCCACTGAGGTCAAGAAAGAATGTTAGCACTACCCACTCACTGACTTCCCATTCGCCAATGTCTTCTCCTTTGGCATAACTACTATCCTGACTTATAAACAAAACACATATAAAACATTATTCATGGCAACACTATTTATACTGATTACAACTTGGAAACAACTCAAATGTCCAAACAGTATAATACCTAAAAAATATAGTATATTAATATTGACATTGAACAAAAAGCAAGGAAAAGCCAGTGGAGGAAGCTGTGACCAACTCACTAGGAAAACAGGATGATGTCCCAGAAGCACAAGTGGGAGGTCTTGAGGAGAAGCAAGTGGTCAGTGTCAGTGTTGCACTGTTTAAACAATAGCGCTGTTGACCTTCATGTGAGTCATTTCATTGTTTTTGTTGGGGCACTGTCCTGATTGCTATGGCTTTGTGGGGGCGGGGGGCGGGAGCAGTACATGGGGTCATAGGAAAGCACCCAACGATTATGTACACTCGTTTTCTCTTTCTCTTCTCTGCTAAGTGTATTTAAAAAGAATATCTGATGATAACTGGAGGGCTCACAGATGGGTAAGTTGGGGTGTGTGTGTATGTTTGTGTGTGTGTCTGTGAATGACAGGAGACATAAGTAGGAAAGAGCCAGTTGAGGAGGATAGACAGAAAATAATGAAGAAACAAGATCCCTGAAGGGACAGAAAAGGATAGAGTCCAAAACATAGGTGGGGAAATTAGCCTTGGACAAACATTCATTCGGCAATTTATGAAGTCTCTATCTCATGTCAATCAAGGTTAAGGATTCTTTTTTGTCATGTACTAGGAAGGTATCAGAAATATGCTGAAATTGAGGAAAAAGGAGTAAACTTTTTAACCTCCAAATTTATGTGTAAGAAAACAATATAATTTTGCCAGAGACAGTATTTTTAAAAATCATCTGTAAAAAAAATAAAGAAATGAGATATTTAATAATTCTGGATCTATGAATTTGCTACATTTTAATTACTTCTGCTACATTTTTTGATTCTACCCTTGTTGGCATTTTGTGAAATATGTGTTTAGGCTAGGAGAACACTACATTTTGTTTCTTTTGTTTTTCCATTTTGTTTCCTCCTTTTTTTTCTGTTGTGCAGTTATAGCTCACTGAAGCCTCAATTCCTTCTGGGCCAAAGGGATCCTCCCACCACGGCCTCCCCAGCAGCTAAGACTATAGGCATGCACCACTATATCCAGCTAATATTTTTAAAAATATATTTTTAAAGATGTCTGGCTGTTTTTTATGTATTTTTTAATTAAGATATTTTTAGAGATGAGGTCTTGCCATGTTGGCTGGTATCTAACTCCTGACCTGAAACAGTCCTCCCACTTCAGCCTCCCAAGTAGCTGAGATTACAGGTGTGAACTGCTACATTTTGCTTTGAAATGAAATGACACACAGGTTTTAAAAACTAGTAATTTTTAACATATAAGAAAATCCAACGTTAAATATAATCATCCTTTAATTTGTGAACTCCAAGATCAGTATTTAGGCGTTTTTAAAGAATTACTACATGTTATGAAGTTTGAGTGCCTTTAGAAACACCTGTCTTTTTTCGTTGTTGTTGTTGAGACAGTCTCACTTTGTTTCCCAGGCTGGAGTGCAGTGGCACAATCTCAGCTCACTGCAACCTCCGCCTCCTGGGTTCAACCAATTCTCGTGCTTCAGCCCTGCAAGTAGCTGGGACTACAGGCACGCGTCACAAACCTGGCTTTTTTTTTTTTTAAAAAAAGTGGCGATGAAGTTTTGCCATGTTGCGCAGGCTGGTCTTGAACTCCTGAGGTCAGGCAATTCACCTGTCTTGGCCTCCCAAAGTGCTAGGATTACAGGCATGAACCACTGTGCCCGGCCTGTCATTCTTGAATAATGTAAATTAATGATGCATTTGGAAAAAAAAGTCTAGGTATTTATAACTACCATAAATATGTTTGAAATGTTTTTAGTCAAATCTGGACAACTGGACACATACAATTACTCTAAGTATCATAAATTCTATATAACATGTTCATAGATCTATAAAGATACAGACCTTCAAATACATTGATAGAATTCCAGTATGTTTGGGATTACATGAGAAATAAAATTAAAAATAACAAATATCTTTATTTGGAGGATACTTAGACCATTAGGTTAGAGACCATCAGGTTGCATATGAAATGAGAGCGTCATTACATAAAGTGCTGCTAAAGCCCAATGGGTCAGTGGGGTCAGTGTGGTGCACAGCTATGGAAGGAATCACAGAAGGGAGGAGTTAGTGGTTACGTTAGAACAGCCATGAAAAATCATGGGCTTAGCTGTATCCTTCCCTTCCTTCACCATCTAACCTGGGTGGTGAGGGTGTAAAGAGTTAAGGGAATTCTAGGTTTAGAGGAAATGCATGAACATGAGGAGTGAAAGGATCAGTGACAAGACCTGATAGGAGACCTGGAGATAATGATTGATGTTGACAAACTAAAGGTAATAGGATTCAGATTCAGGGAGTATATTCTGATTACATTTAAACCAGAAATGTTCTAAATCATGTATTAGTGTTATTTTACTTTAGGTTTAATCTTTATCAAACCAGCACATGGATAAGGGCTACATTTTAGAAGCCTATAATATTCTTTATTTTGGAATACAGGCAGTGCTAGAAATAAGGAAGCCTGATGAAAACGGCCACTTGCATGTTTTTTCCAACAGTATTAGTAGGTATTTCTCTGATGAGGAAAGAGAGGGGAAGACTGTAATTTAGGGGATGGCTTAGGCTGTTTAATATAGCTTACACATTTAGCAAACATTTACTGCTTATATACTAGGCAGGGTCAATGTGTGTTTTTACAAAAAAAATGAAGGGAATTGAATGTGCTAAGAACTGTGAGAGTGACACACTGGCTGCTCAGGGAAGTCATGGGGCATCAGCTAACTTGCCCTTAGAGATGGGTGAGTCTTCAGATTTCCTAGAGAGTGTCTTATTAAACTATCTTGAAGGAGGAGTAGGGTGAGGGCAAGAGGGTAAAGGATATTCATAGCAGAGAGTCACTTGAGCATTGGAAAACAAAGTGTGAGAAATGGAATCTTGGAAGCAAAGGATGGAGGATTTGTAAGCTGGGAAGACCTATAATGTTCTTGTTTTAGAATATGGTCTGATGTCAGCAGGGAAAATAGGTTGAGAAGAGGGCCAGAGAGGAGGCACAGAGACTGATTAGAAAGCTGTTGCTCTAATCCCAGGCCAGAAATGAGGACTTCAACTAAGGCAGTGGTACTTGAGATGGGGAGGAAGAGACAGATTCAAGAGATTAGAAGATAGAGCCAGCAGAGGTGGTGATTCATTGAACACAAGGGTAACAGAGGGAAGAGACCTCAATGACTTGCAGGTTTCAGCTTTTAAGGATTGTGCAAATACTGGTGCCACTCACTTGGGGGAATACAAATGTGAGGTAGGTTTGAGCTTATAGGATATTATTACTGATTTTTGTTTTGATTGACAGCAAAAGGAGTTGAGGTTTACAAATGTTGACTTGAGATAACACAGTTGAGTAGAGATGTACTTTGGGGAATCGGAGACCTGAGTCTGTTTTAGATAAAAGCCAGTTAGGATCCAGTATCTCCTTGCTATCCTGTCACATCTGATGATCCTATTAGTAATGATCGCAAATACTGATCACAGATGCAGATATTACCAGGGATATCTATTATGCTTAAATGCTTATGAGGTTGCTAATATATGGTTAAACCTGATTGTTATGGGAGTCAAACTGCTGCATCATCTATCTGTGGCAAAGATGTGTGATACCTCCAAGAGTCCTCCAAGCACAGGGCCATATGTTGGGAAAATTATTTTCCTCTACAGTGAATGGCAAATAGGACTACCCCACACAAATTTCTGTAGTTTGTTACTTATGTTTGGTGTCTGTCTCTCTCGGCCCCACTCCCCTAAACTTTACCTGTGTTTTTTATGGGTCATGACCCTTTCTCTTCTACTACTGACTGTGTATTTTCATCATTATCCCATCTCCATTCCAAAAGATAGGAATTGTTCATTGTTGACACATACTGCTTTGAAACCTCTTCATATTAGAATGAAGTGGTTCTCACAGTGTGGATGAGAACCACCTGTTAAAACACAGATTGTAGGATTGCACCCCTGGAGTTTCTGATTCAGTAGATCTGAGATGGAGCCCAAATTTGCATTTTTAACAAGTTCCCAGGTATGGCGGACATGGCTGGCTCAGAGACTACACTTTGAGAATCACGGCTACTGTGTAATAATTATGCCACTAGTTATGGAATAGAAGACTTCATAATTAATCGAAGACAAGTTTCAGTACCTTCTAAGCATATGAGGATATTATGAGGAAATGTTTATTTTTCTCCACTTCTCTTATTCACACACCTGTTTATGGGCTATACCGATCATGAACTGATCATGATAGAATGTGCTAGAATATGCTGGCTTTTGGGACAGGCTTTCACTACGCTTGCCTCTCCCCTTCCCTAACTTTTTTCTCTGCCTCTCACACTTCCTCATAACACTCTCTTCCTTCTCTAAGATTTTCACTATGTGTTCTGGAACATGTACTTTAATTTGTAATTGTGTCTTGTATCTTAGAACTAATTTACTCTATTTTGCTTTTTGTTGATAAAGTTCTGATTGAACTATAGCTTCTACATGAATAGAAGCATTGTAAAGCTTTATTCTGTGCTACAGTTTTAGAGTAAGGAAGTGGAGGGGAGTGTCTGGGGACAGTAGAACAGGGATCATGGCGGACTGCGCAGCCAGAGTCCCTTCTTGCTCAGTTCACAACTGGCTTCCAGGCTAGAGACTGGACAGGTGCCTTAACTTACTCTTTGACAATGAGTGAACTACATAGTCTTCTGAGCCCCAGTGTCCTCATGTCTAAAAACTAGTGGAGACTGTGAGATCATTGCTCTAACATTCTGTGGTTCTATGAATGCCTCCAGAAGTTACTGCCTTTTGACATTCTAGACCAGCCTATCTCCTCAAACTCCAGATGGAAATGACCATTCCATTTTCTCCTAACCACTGTATGATGTAGGCAAACATTACGTTCTACCCTATAGTATTTGTAAACATCTACATTGCACAATTGAAAAGACAAACTCAGAGAGGTTTACAAACCTACCCAAGGACACACAGTATGAAGGAGAGCTAACAATAGGATCTAGGATTCTCTCTAACTCGCATGCCCATGTTTCTTTAATTAAACTATGCAGATTCTCTGGGAGAAAACAAAATAAAAAATACATCATTGGTCCATATTCAACTGCCCATCATAAAAAAGAAATACATCATTGGATAGGGTTAGGATTTTGTCCCCTTTGGCAGAAGGTGGGACAGGTAGATCTTCAGTTTGAAGTGGTACACCTGCAGTATTCTTTTGTGCTGGTTGCTTTCCCAAATTGAGAGGGACCTTTCCTATAGGCCAGTCTACAGAAGGCACTCCATGGATTAATAGGCTCCTGCCAGCTGAGAAAGCTCATTGCCCTGAAGTGGCTTTACATCACTATGCAGGAGTTGCTACCAGCTGGTTAATACCCTGGCCATCACTAGGTGAGGCGGACACCCTACTATCCCCTTATTAGAAGATAACTGGATACTGTTACATGCTGAGTCTGAGTTCTTTTATGCTTTCTTCTGAAGAAAACCCATCTTTGCGAGATAGCTGGCTGTATTTGGACATACTTATGACTGGGATAAAATAAAACATTTGTCAATTGATTTTAGTTTTAGGAGATTATATCAAAAAATATGACCTCACCAGGGTCACGGTTAAATTGACTGAGGTCAGCCAGTCAAGGGCTTGGCATCTCATAAGTTCTCAGTACATATTAGTTGAGTGATTAAAATGTCCCAGGTGGCTTGGGGTCCCTGAGAGTAGGAGCGAGGGCTCATTATGTTAGTTGCTCTTTTGGGTCAGATACTGTGTGGTGGCTTACTACTTATAAACACTTATTTAGCACTTTGGGGGTTAAGTCCTTTCTACATTATTCAGTAGACACAAGACTACCAGAGGCAAGTGAACTAAGGCCTAGAGAAGTTAAATAGCTTATTGAAAGTCAGCTAGTATGTAGCAGAGTTAATACTAGAATGTGTCTGGCTGATGACATCCTATGTTTGTTGTCACTGAACTATTAATTTCCTGGAATGCTTTTCAGTTTTGTTATAAACAGAGATAACTGTAAATTTGTAGAAGAGAGAAACTATAAATTGCAACTATGTTTACACTTAATGAAGGCATTCCTATTAACTACTTTTAGCATTTAAAATTATGTAACGATAATGAATTTCTTGATGACAAGATACTAAATATGCATTATCTAGGAAGGTGCTGGTTCAGTGGAACAACCCGAAAGGCTGCTATGTATCATGAGACAGCCCTTATCAATGTCTTCGTTATTGTTTTAGAGAGGTAGTGTGGACAGTGATAATCAAGTGATTCTTTTATTTAATAGAAAACAGTCAACAATGTATCAAATCTCTGCATTCTATAGATTGAGTGCAGCTGAAGATAAGCAGTAGCTTACTGCATCATACCAAAGGAAAGAACAGCGCATTTCAAATAATTCTTAAAGGAGAGGATGTCTTATTCAATTAATAAACGCTTTCACTGATCAACCTGTGTGTGTGTGTGTGTGTGTGTGTGTGTGTGTGTGTGTGTGTGTTCGTTCACAACCTCGCAAGACATTTGTCAGGTAGATGCTCCTTTAAACTAATTAATTATATACATATATCTGGAAGAGGCTTAATTATATTTTTCTCCTTCTTCCCCCCTCCCTGTTTTTTCCTCTCCTCTCTCTCCCTGTCTCTCTCCCTTCCACCTCTCTTTCCTCAACAAATGTAGATACTGAGGATTATAAAGGAAGTGTTTCTCCAAAGTCACACAATTAGTAGCAGAGTGGCCTTGATGTCTAAGAATACTGATATTGCACTGGAGTCAAAGTCTTTCTCTCCCCTTTTTCTCTTTCTCTTGGTTGAAACAAGGTCTCACTCTGTTGCCCAGACTGGAGTGCAGTGGTGCAATTTCAGCTCACTGCAGCCTCGACCTCTCAGGCTCAAGCCATCCTCTTAACTCTCAGCCTCCCAGTAGCTCGCATTGCAGGTGCCTGCCACCATGCCCAGCTAGTTCTATTTTTTTGTAGAGATGGAGTATCGTCATACTGCCCAGGCTGGTCTCAAACTCCTGGGCTTATGCTACCTTCCTGCCTCACCCTCCCAAAGTGTTGGGTTTACTGTGATAAGCCGCTGCACCTGGCCAGAATGCTGTTTTCATTATATAGTCCTTTCTCCTTGGCATGTGCAGAAGATCAGTTCTAGGACCACCTTGGAACAGTTGGACCTGCAGAATTCAGATAGGAAGTCAGCGCTTCCATAGGCTGGTTACCCATCCAGCAAATACACTATTTTCAAACTATGTTTGGTTAAGGTTGTGAAATGAGCCAATGTAGAAGGCTGACAGTATTTATTGAAAAATCTTCACGTAAGTTGTAAATCAAAAAGTGACTGAGGCAGGTCTCAATCGATTTAGAGGTTTATTTTGCCAAGATTGAGAATGTATTTAGGAAAGGAAACACAAGTTACAGTAGGATCTGTGGCCTATGCTTTTTCCAAAGAGGGTTTTGAGGACTTCAATATTTAAAGGGTAAAGAGCAAACAGGAGAAGAACAAGATGGGGGAAAAAAGGAAGGGATAGGCAATAAGGCAAGTGGTTATATTCTTGCAAGGCTTTGACAGTGCTCAGTGAATCTATATCTCTTACGTGAGAAGAGGGGTTGGAGGAAAAGTCAACTATACATTTGTCTCACTCTCAGTAAATCTACATTTTACACAAGATAAAGTCAGCATGTGAAATTACAGCTGTTTTAGAACAACGGGAGGCAGTTTTTTTGTTTGCTTTCTTGTAGGGGTATGTGTTTGGGTGTGTGTGTGTGTGTCTGCCTCACTCAGTTCCCAAGCTTTACCTTCCCTTTGGCATAGTGAGTTTAGAGTCCCAAGATTGTGTTTTCTTTCATAAAGTGTACCTATGCAGGTCAAACTGGTATTGTTCGAGGGTCGACTGTACCTTAAAATAAACCATGTAATATAGACAAAACTGCTATGCAGTTATAAATCCAAGTATTAGAAAAATCTGAATTTTGTTCACTGGCTTTTTCTTAGCTTAAGTGTTCAAATCCCATTAAAAATATCAAAACATTCAATTTTGTCTTCTAAAAGGAGAAATCAATTTATGGTAAATTCTATCTCTAAGAGAACACTGGATTGGAAGAAAAGGGCTCTGATTTGAGCTCTGACAGTAACTACCTTTGTAAGCTCAGACAAATTATATAGCACACTCTGGAATAATAGCATTCTAGTCACTTGGGTCTATGAAAACATCAGCTTACTGCAGAGGAATATCTGATGTTGGCATTTCCTTTTTACAGTTTTGATCTCTTTATAACTTATATGTATTTTAAGTCTAGTTTCTTTAATGTTCAGTCTCTCCCTCCTACCCTTATTTCTACTTGGTTTATGGTTAAGGACTGTGCATACCTTTTGTTTCTTAAAGACAAACCATGAGACACAAGAGCTTTAACATGATGTTTAATAATTTGGTACCTAATTTGAAAATGTAGCACTGTATAATCTGAAGTATAATTATGCCGTTACATTAAAATATACAAAATGGGCTGGGCACAGTGGCTCACATCTGTAATCTCAGCACTTTGGGAGGCCGAGGAGGGTAGATCACTTGAGGTCAGGAGTTAGAGACCAGCCTGGCCAACATGATGAAACCCCGTCTCTACGAAAAAGACAGTCAAGTGTGGTGGCAGGCACCCATAATCTCAGCTACTTGGGAGACCGAGGCAAGAGAATCACTTGAACCTGGGAGGCAGAGGTTGCAGTGAGCTGAGATTGCACCACTGCATTCCATCCTGATTGAAGAATTATCATAGATATCTGGGTGCTGGGAGGGCATGGGATGTTTTGAAGAAACTTGACACACATAATTGAGCATGACTAAGGGGGAAAGGTACATATGGAGATGAGGCTAGGAAGGTAGAGAGACATGCCTAGCAAGAAATATCTTGTGTTTTAAAATCAAGGGTTTGAACTTGATTCTGCAAGTGAAAGTGAGCCTTGAAGCATTTTAAGCAGGGAAATGACATGAAAAATGTGTGTTTTTGAAAGATCACAGCGTTCCTCTTGTAGCTGCAATAAAGCAATCTTAATTTTGTCGTTGTGATCTGTGGCACCTGTGTGGATAAACCACCAAGGATTTCAGTAGGCCAGATGAGGGATGACATCAACAACTTCAGTAACGGTGATTCACCTGCACAGTGCATCGTTTAATGCACTGGTCCACAGTTGCAATGCAGTAGCTGCCTGTTGTGAGCTATAGACTCTGTTTGAATTCATTCCATTACCTTTTATGGAAAACTCAAAGAGCACTCTTTCTCCTAATTTGTCCTGGAAGATAGATTATATCAAGTAGATATTCTAAAAGCTAGAATAAACGTTTTTTCTCTCTGTGACAAAGATGGCTATATGGTTTTCAATACTCTTTACTAAAGATCTTACTTTCATTTTTAGCAATGGTACTAATGGTTGGAAAGTAAAAATCCTGCCCTTCTATTTAATAGAGGACATTTTATTTTCCAAGCTTACATTTAAGTTTCTTGTGGATTTGGTAGTTCTTATAAATGAGCCTATTATTTCAGTAAAGACCCAACTTAGGCGACCCCATTCTATTATTATATTTCCAAGGCAGATGCCACCTTGTGCTGTTTTTCTTTATGTAAATAAAGCATATACCTAATGCTTTGGTTTTTAAAATACTTTTACCTACATCTTTTTATTTGCATCTGGAAATCCTGCAAAGGAGGTAATATCCTCATTACAGAGCAGGTAACAGGCATTCTGTTAAGTCTACTAACAGGCCTGAGGCTTGCCTGCCACTGCATGGTACAACCAAGACTGTATCTACTTTTATCATCAAACTAGATTGGCATATATGACAAAGCCACCCTCACAAACAGAACAATTAAACATATCAAACTATAGGATTGGGAATAAATGTCAAGCTAGTTTCAGCCAAAACACATTGCTTTGTAAAATTCTTCTTTCTTCCTTTCTTTCCAACCAGCAACTTAGTTCAAAAGTCAGTGCCACATCAAGCAAGAAGTTAGAAGCTTATTAAAATAGGATGGCATATTGACCCATTGAGAACTGATCAGGAGTCATCATTCTTGATTTATCAATACAGTGTGAATAAAATTAAAAATATTAAAATGAAAGTATTCCCATGTCAAGATAACTGAATTACAGCATCATCATGCTCATCTGATGTTTGTCTTATGCCCACAGCCAGATGGAGTATGTAAGACATCACTATGCCTCCCCAAGCTTAAATGCTACCATTTGGTGTTTTCAAAATAAAACTCTTTATTTTTTTTTCCTTTTTTCTATCTAGGTACCTGATGGATTTCAGTAATTCTCCAGTCTAGGGGTCAGCAAATTATGACCCAAGGGCAAAATTTGAACAGCTATCTTTTCTGTAGGGCCCTTGAGCTAAGAATAGCTTTTAGATTTTTTAAGTGATTGAGATTTAAAACAAAAAATCAGAAGAACAATGTTTTATGACACATGAAAATGATACTAACTTTTAAATTTCTATGTTCATAAAGTTTTATTGGAAAACAGCCATGTTGAATCATTTACGTATTGCCTATGGCTGTATTTTGTGTTACGACAGAGATGAGTTGTTTAGACAGAGACCGTATGGTCTGCAAAGCCTAAAACATTTACTATCTGGCTTGTTATAGGAAAAGTTTGTTCTAGCCTATTTGGAGTGTAAAGGGATTAAGAGATTCTTCTTGTTTTCCTTGGATAAAGGTTGAGTGGAGGGCAAGACATATATTAGCTTACATATGATTTTCCATTTAGTTGGGTGGAGAGATCTGCATTTTCCAACATTTGGGAAAATCCAACTAAGGATGCAGGTCTGAAGTTTATTAAACCGCTCTAGTTCTACCTTAATATAAAAGGGTGACAAGTTACCAAAAAAGGAAAAGCACAAGAACTAACCAAGATGAGAGTTATAATAATGGCAGGAATTTAATATTTATAGGAGATATTAATTTGGCTTATAAGTTTTGAAACTTTTCATTACTATCACATTCCTATTTTATTTTGAGGTAGTTGTTCTTCTCCCACTGTTTCTCACCTCTACCGTGGGAAAAAATTTCCCTTTAAAGCATTTAACATTCCTAGCAAATGTGTTCATTTTAATTTCATTTGTTTTGAGAATGATTTCAAATGTGCCTCACTTGAATATATGAGAAATAAAGCCAGTATTTTCAGAGTTCCTCATTATTTGACCACATGATTTTACACAAACCTAATGTTTCTTCATATTTTTTGTAGGTGAGTAGGCAAGATATAATATTTAAACATTCAAATATTACAATGAAGCAACTAGCAGCATATTTCAAAAGTTTGGAGTTTTAAAAAAGTAAACTGTTGCAACACTTCAAGTTAAATATTTTTCCCTGATTTTTGACAGCATATATGTCCTCAGAAGTTAAAAGATTGTAAGGCATATAAGAGAAGTCTGTAGCTCTCTGAAAAACGGTATGTAAATTTCTAGATAGAGTCCACTAATCCTACCTAACTGGAACTTGAGGATTTAAATCACAGCCTAGGTCAGGATTTTGCTGTATGATATAGATAAGTCAGGTATTTCCCACTTTTTATCTGATGGTTAAGGGGATAGGGCACAAAGACAATGTGATTGCTACCCTCTGTCCCCACCAGGTCAAAATTGCCTATAGATCTTAGTTTTCTAACTCCTGGTTCCTAATGTTCAAAGCAGATGGTTTTCTATGTAGGTGCCCAACAAATGATTGTGATCAATTTGTTAAGCTGTGTGACCTAAGCAAGGGTGAAGGCACTAAGTTTACTATAGACAGTGGGCAGTGCCCTTTATTGGGTAATGCCCTTTATTTGAGTAGTGCATATATATGTATTTTTATTAAAACTATATGTATACAGTTTATTAAAATTATATCTATTTTTTCCATGTGGAGTATCCTGTTTGAGGTTCCTTCCATCCACCATCTTGAACTGCCATCCTTTTGTCCTAGTTGTTAGATTAAAAATTTTTTATTTTATTTATTATTGATATTTAATAGTTGTATGTATTTTTAGGAGTACATGTGATATTTTAATATCTGTATACCATGTGAAATGATTAAATCAGAGTAATTGGGATATCCATCACTGCAAACATTTATCTTTTGTGTTGGGAACATTGCAGTTCTTCTATTTTGAAATATATAATAAATGATTGCTAACTATAATTTTCCTATTGTTCTATTGAATACTATAACTTACTTCTTCCATCTTACTGTATGTTTGTAGCCCTTGACTAACTTCTTTTCATCCCCTTCTCTTCCTAGTCCTTGGTAACCACTATTCTACTCTCTGTCTTCGTAAGATCCACTTTTTTAGCTCCCACAGGTGAATGAGAATATTTGATATTTGTCTTTCTGTGACTGGCTTATTTCGCTTAATGTAATATCCCCCAGTTCCATCCATGTAGTGGGAAATGACAGGATTTCATTCTAGTTTTACAGCTGAATAACATTCTATTGTGTGTGTATATATACAACATTTTCTTTATCCTTTTCATCCATTGATGGGCACTCAGGTTGATTCCGTATCTTGGCTATTATAAATAGTGCCGTAATAAACATGAAAGTGCAGACATCTCTTTGATTTCCCTTCTTTTGAATATATACTCAGCAGCGGGATTGCTGAATCACATGGTAGTAAATTTTTATACTCATGAAAGCTGACTTTTTGATACCTAATTACATAGCAGTTACTGTGCTGAGATCTTTGCACTTATTAAGCCTCTGAATTCTCTTAAGCTTAAGAGATAGAGGCTGATGTTACCTTTTTTAAAAAAATACATGAGGACATTAAGACAGAGTGCTTCACTGACTTGACCACAGTCATACAATAGTAAGTGGTCCAAGATTCTAACCTCAGATCTGCTAACCACTGTACTATTTGAGTGGCCACTGTATTTTCAACATAGTTCTTTTTTCCTGCCCCTTGCTCTTATTCTAAGGGTCCTGTTCTGAATTTGACATAATTGAATTTCATCCTATTCCAACTACTCTAACTAATTAACTCTTTTATTTAGGTTGAAATATAACAAAGCTTCTAATGAGCTGTGTGTTAATTGACTGTATTATAGAAAATGTAATTTTAGCTTAGGATTAATAATTTTTATCAATAAATAGTCTAATGGAGTTACTGCAATGGTAAATATTAGAAATGTATGATTTTGGTAATATAATGCTTAAAACATAGGGATATTTATAACCCCATTGCAAATTTTGAGAAGAAATGTTAAATAGTAGTATTTGAAATTGTTAGATAAGCCTAAAATATTTAATTTTTAAAAACTTCATATTAAGTTTCATAATCTATAGCTTTCCAGGTGAAAATTTGCTAAAAGTCTAATTTTGAATGTTTGGGGAACAAACTGTGCCTTTAATTTCTGTTCAGTTTTAGCACTCAATGGGCAGAGAAATCTGTAGAGGTTTCTAGGGGTTGGCTTGATGTTCTTTGATTCTTGCATCGCTACTTGAGGACTAAATAAATGTCCTGTTGTGTGTCAGTGACTGCCACATTCTGAACAGAGATGCTATTTTAAAATAAGAGCAGCTGGACAACAAGCAGTTGGATTTTCATGGTATGCTAAGGAAGTCTGAAGTCCATAGCCCTGATGGGCATGAAGAAATAAGAGGACACAGATTCCTAGAGGTGTTTGGGGTCCCTTCTACCTTATTGACTTCTTCCCTTTCCCCAATAATTGATTGTAATAAATATAATTACATTTTTAAGCTGGATTTAAAAAAGGTTGATGTTTCTCTGCTTTTAATTTGAGGATTTACTTTTCTCATTTATATGATTGACCGTGCTGAGATATTCAGTTAAGAGATGGTTGTTGTCATCTTGGTTTTGCTAGGAAGAGAAACGAAAGGAACTCTGTCCATTTGCCAAGTGCCCTGAGAGCACTGTGAGACCAAAGGAAAATGATAATTGTATGATGAAAACTGGCTTCTCTCAGTTTTTCATCTTCTCTTTCACTTGGTTTGTTACTTTTATGGATTCATTATAACTCTTCTCCCCAGTACTGTTACTTCTTAGAGGGTTGAGCCTCCCGTTGGTTTTCCTGACCTGTACTCTCTTCTGCTTTCAGGAAGGTTAACTTTCTAACAATGTTCACCCCCCAGATCGCTTTGTCTATACTTCTAGCTTCGAGTAGTCACTTTATTCCCTAATTGTCTGTCTGTGGAGCTTTCCCTTCAGTAGACTGAAGATCCTGAGGTGTAAGGACCTTGTTTTCTCATCTGTGCTTCTGTGTATCTATCAGGATGGTTGGCCCATAGGGGCTGTTACCTGTCTCAATCAGGAAACATGGTGAAATTATGCTCATGCCCAGAATCTACAGGGACTAGTCACTGCTAGTCAGACCCAGCCCCTAATCTTAAACTGAGCTTCATTTTTATCAATAGTAATTATTACTTATATACTTAAAACCACTCAAAATATGAATAATTTGTAATCCCTACCCACAGCCTCTAAACCCAAGTATCCATCCCTATAGCCTAACCTCCACTTCCTCCAAGCCTCTCCTCACTGGGCCCATCACACGCCATGTGGATTTTCTTTATTGCCTCATCATGAGGGCAGCCACCCTTGCCAGGACTCTGGTTCTTCCTGTCTCTCGAAAACTTGCTCATCTGAGGTTCTAACTTTCATACCACACATCACCCACCTTCCTTTGTTAGTTATGTTCTCCAGTATAATTGATTTCAGGTGTTTAACCGTTGGTTCTTCCACACGATTTGCAGCTCTTTACAACAAGTATGGCTATTTAATATTAGAAATACATACAGTGCATGTGCAATCAATCTCACTAAGCATGCAAATATTACAGAAATCGAATTTTTAAATGGCATTCGTGTTCATTTACTTGGCAAGCATTAAAACTCTACCATGTGTCCAGTACTGTGTTAGGACTGGGAATTCTCAGATGGGGTAAAATAAAAAACTTTAATGGCAGAACAGAAATGGGTCCCTTTTCTGTCTCTAAGGTACCCAACACATGCCTCTAATATCTCCTGTTACATTGTGATGCCCTGTTAGTGCCATGTGGACCCCTCTGGCTTAGCACCTCTAGGATAGGGAGTGGGTTTAGATTCTTAGGGTCTGGCACGTACTAGATTCTTGGAGAATGCTGGGAATGAACCATTGAGCTGGACTACAGTGTAATGTGAAAAATGTTATATTAGAGCCTGTACAAGGTACTGTGGGAGGATAAGAGAGAGGGTACTTAGCCTATTTTTCTGTTTCTTGGCCGGGGTAAGCCCTTCTTGCCAAATGACAGCCTCGTCAGACTGCATTTGGATACAGTTTCACTTGGACAGTAATTTTACTTAAACCAGCGTTGGCAGTCCTCGTTTGGTCAGTTACATTTTTAAGGAGGCACTGTAATTTAGAAGCATGTAAGTTGGCTAAACTAGGGTCTTTTATTTGAACAAGGACTTAAAGCCCGTATTTTTATAGAAAAGGCCTATGTTTAGCAAATTTTAATATACCTATTATGTAGTGTCAGTTTTCTAAGGTTTAAGAGTCTATTGTATGATCCTACTGGTGTTCTAATGGTGAGCAACTCATTTATAAGATTTACATAGAGGTTTTCTAAAATGTATGAAAGAAACTGTTAACACAGTGGCTATTTCTGGGGAGTAGGCCTGATGTGCCATTCAGGTGAGAAAAAGGATTTGTATTTTTTCCTGTAAACCTTCTGAGTTTTTACTTATAATGAGAATGTTTTACTTTTATATAAAAATGAGTTAATAGAGTTGATATGAATCCCAGTTACGTGATAAAATGCTTAAGTAGTGTCTGGAAAATGGCTACAAGCTGGGGGAGGAAGTATAGGACGATGAAACTTCACAAGTTTTTTTGTCCCTCCCACCCCCGCCACACACACACACAACACAGAAAAGCAGAAGAGTTACCTCCTGGAGAAATGACTGAACAGAGCAGGGCGTTGTGGTTGGATTGGGAGCTGCTGAGGAAAGTTTGTCAAAGGCTGTGAAGCACATCAAGTAGGAGACTTCCTGGATTAGGTGGTTTGTGGAGCTGCTTGCTTTAAATAGTATTGGATTTGTAGGGGTTTGTGAGTGGATGAGCTCTGTCAGTGCAGGTTGCTGAATGCATGGGCCGCCTGCATTGGTTTTATGTAGTGGCAAAGAACAAATGAGGCCAGAATGGCCAGCACAGCTTCAGGTGCTAGGACTTGGCACTGATCAAAGCTTTTAAAAGAAACACTTTATTATAGAGACAATATTTTATTCAGTTTTTTTCCCTTACAATTTGAGTGAAGTAAAAGCACTACTATTGAACATGTGAAAATGAAGGATACTGGAAAGAGATGGCTAATGATGGTATATTTTGAAGATGCTAGCAGGTTCAACATTATTAAATCAGGAGTATAATTCATTCACCCAAATCTGAAAATGTTTCAGATGTGATAGATGCCTTTATTCTTGCCTGTTAAAATGAAAAGAACTTAATTTTACAATGTTAATGGAGTGGCGCTTTTTTGAGTAAACTTAAGTAGGTCACAAATATATATTGTAATAACCTTTTCTATGATACTTTAATTACAAAACATAAAGGACGTAATTCAGAAAAATAACATATTTTGAAATTCTACCATCCCCTCCCCACATTAACTTCTCTAAGCTACTTCATACACATGAACACATGCATGCATAGTTTTATTGTGTCATACTGTATATATCTTGCAACTTTGCAACTTGCTTTTTTTTTTCCTTATTGAGGCAGGGTCTCACTTTGTTGACTAAGCTGGAGTGCAGTGGCGCAAACACAGCTCACTGCAGCCATGACCTCCCGGGCTCAAGTGATCCTCTTGCTTCAGCCCCCTCCAGGTAGCTGGGACGACAGGCACACATTACCATGCCCAACTAAATTTTGTAGCGATGGGGTTTCACCATGTTGCCTAGGCTGAACTTGAACTCCTGAGCTCAAGTGATCCATCCACCTCGGCCTTCCAAAGTGTTGGGATTATAGATGTGAGCCACCATGCCCAGCCAGCTTGTCTTTTTTTCTTTTTTTCTTTTTTAATTTAATGATGGGTTTTCCAGGTCATTACTTATAATTCATCTTATACGTTTAAATTTGAACATATCATATTTGTTATTCTACTTAAATTTGAGAACAAATAATTAAGCTTTCATCTAGCAGGATTTATACCTGAAGAAGTTAAAAAAGGACTTTACAGAGAATGATAGGTATTTCAGCAATTCCATATTCTATGAACTGGTATTAGGAGCATGGAATAAAATGAGGAAAGGGAGCTACAAGTAACAATAAGTATCAGCAAAGGACCTGGTAAAATTAATTCTAAATGCTTATTGCTATAACTTTTTGACCAAAAAGTTTATTGGTATGGCCATATTTTAAAGAGAAATCAGGCCTTGTAGATGATAGCTGATTTATGAAGTGTACAGTCCTTTTTTTTCCTCTTTAAGTATAAGTAATTTTTTTCCTCCTCACCCTTTAATTCTGCTTTATCCTTTTAAATGCTCATCACTATTTCTTGGAAAATAACTCTACAGCAGGAAGGGCTGCTTGTTTTTTTAAAAATATAGCAAGAAAACTAACAATTTGTGGACATAATGGTCATGTATTTTGACCATGATTAAGAGGTTATTGACCAGCTATGGACCATGGTTTTATTAAAATATAGGTTACAGTGGTTAAGACTACAAATGAACCTTTTATGGGGTGATAAACTGTTCTTCCATGCTCACCATTTCCCTCCCCACCAAAGGAGCAGTAGAGTAGATTTGTATGTGGATTTTAACCCACACATATTTGGTGTTTCGTTTATAAATTTAGTAACATTTTAGAAGTTGCATTAGCTGCTTCATAGTGGTCATTTAATACAAAAAGCCTGTTTAGACTCAGAAATGAAAGGCAAAGAGTTGACATTTTTAATAGGTCTAGACACAGTCATTTCTTATGTGATCTATTTTAATGAAATTTATTTTTAGCCTATACATTTAGCCTTTAAATTACTAAAATCTTCAGTAATTTCATATTTTGGCTACATTTTTTACCGCTTTATCTCTTTGCTTATAGAACTATATGTTTAAAAGATTTTCTGAATCCTTAAAGCACACAGTATAGTTCTGGAGGCTTGTTAAATGAATACATGTGATGTCACGGAGTTTTCATAGCACTTTACTTGCCGTCATTTGCATCAGTTTAAACTGTTACAAGTAATAATGTACTACACTCTGTTGAAAACCTGACCTTTCAATTTACCGGTCCTCCAAATTTCTTTACTTTCCTTGAAGAGTAGTTAAGAGTGTATTTATTTTCACCTGTGCATACCAAGGATTTCTGGCCCAGATGTTACTGGCCTACCAGGGAATCTGATCTAGAATACAAGTCTATAAATTATTGCTTCTTTTTATACTTTATTGTAATGTGTGTGGTTTAGTGGAAATATACGTTTCTAATTCACTGTGGCTTCTATCTGCAGACTACCTATTATGAGCCTGTCAATTAACATATATTATTACAAAACCTTAGAATAGTTTTGTAAGGTCAGTGTTACCCCCTGTTTCATACAGGAGGAAATAGAGACTCAGAGAGGCATATAGTTGTCTAAAGTTACAGAGTTGGTAAGGGCAAAGCCTGGTATTCACACCCAGATGTAAGACACCTGAAATCACATCTGTTTCACAAACTTCTAGCAGACTTCAGTTAGTGAGTTATAGAGAGAAAGGTAATGGATTTAAAAGGCAGGTGGTTTTGATGGCTTTCAGAACCAATTCAGCTGCTACTATGTGATTTTCTGTTAGTCCTGGATTTCTTATTTGCAAAATGGAGATTCTACTGCCCACAGTGTAGGATTATGGTGAAGATTCAGTGGAAATACATATAAAGCCTTTGATACATTGTAGGTTTTCAAAAAAATGACTCAAACTTCCACCCACCCCCAAGTCACCCTCTGATGAATGTAGGTGCCAGTGTTCACCAGTGCCCTATAAAATAGACCATGCATTTTAAAACATTTTAAAAATTAAATGTCTTAACTCATTTACTATACCCAAAAACTTATTACAGTGTTCCCATTGTAGACCTTTTGAGAGCAGACAGATTTCAATAGTGGCAGCAAGTAATTTGTAGAAGGAGTGTTTTCTTTTTCTTTAGAATTTTTCGTTTTAATCCAATCTGGAGATGAACAACATTTCCGAAAGTTCTCATGCTGCCTGCGGCCCTGGGCTGGCATTCTCTCTTCGATTATTGATGTGGTAACCTGTTGGAAGAGACAGGAATGATTTAGAATGAGATGGCACTAAAACAATTGAATTAAACAATATTTCTCTGACCATGAGCATTTCAAATGGGCTAACCAGTGAAGCTTGTAAATATTTTATTTGTAAAAAAAGTATATTTCTTTGACATTTTCTCTTTTTTCTCTTTAAAATTGCTTTTAGGATGCAGAATAGAAAACTGTGATTCTTGCTTTAGCAAAGACTTTTGTACCAAGTGCAAAGTAGGCTTTTATTTGCATAGAGGCCGTTGCTTTGATGAATGTCCAGATGGGTTTGCTCCATTAGAAGAAACCATGGAATGTGTGGGTGAGTAGTTTTTAATGTAACTCTCAAACCACGACTTTAAACAGCTTTTTCTTGAAAATAGGCATGCCAGATATATTTAAACTAAAAAACAAATTGGTTTTCTTGTTCAGCAGAACTGAAAATTACGTTCTTTGCTGACTTTAAGTATCATGACAAATTGGACAGTCTTGTATCTTGGTATAAAATTTACTAGTTGTGCATTTGCTAGGTTAATCTATTTAAGTGTTGACTAAGTTTTTTTTAATCACCTGTGTAATACATCCATTTCTTAATAAATTATTAGTAACTGTTAGAGAAAAACATTTTGTTTAGAAGAAAATTTTTCAGCAATACCACGTGAACCAACTACTTTATTGCTTTTGCTATGTGTGGAAATTACAGAGCTGCTTGCTTAGCTGTTTGTGTAAAAGATAAAAATTGAAAAGTAATTATTTGTGCCATATTTTGTTGATTATATGTTACAAATGCATTAAAACAATTTTACTAAATTTATATACCTAGAATGCATAATTTAATAAATATACTATTTGAAACTGGTAAGACACCTTTTATAAATTTTATATCTTCTGAGTGTTAGTAAAATACGTTGGCATTTTTATACCACTGATTGAAAGGTAAAGATCTGTCAGTGGCCACATTATGGTGAATCTCATAATCTAATCATGGATGTATTGACATGCCCCCTCCTCAGAATTTCATTTGATGTTATATATCTGATATGATATACAACACAGCTATGTATTATAGACTACATCTCTTAAAATGGAGACTTAGAAGA
The DNA here is from genome assembly GCA_963573385.1 of Cacajao melanocephalus. Taxonomy (NCBI): domain Eukaryota; kingdom Metazoa; phylum Chordata; class Mammalia; order Primates; family Pitheciidae; genus Cacajao; species Cacajao melanocephalus. The sequence goes on from CAUYLG010032164.1 coordinate 26,470, forward strand.
AAATTGACAACATTTTTCTATAAAAATTTTGAAGTCTGTAATTGTATATTTGAGAGCTTGCAGAGAAGACATTTAAGTAGTTTTTGAAGAAATATGTGCATTTATGTTTCTACTTATGAGCTAGTTAATACATTTATATAGGCACCACAATTAAAATAAGAAAGCCACTAGAATAACATATTCAGAATGTTGAATTTGCTTTTGAGAGGCAGGACACACACATTACAAATGTTCAGTGGAAATGCTGAAATCCTTAACTACAAACATATTATAAATAGAGTCTTATGCATTCCTTGAATTAAAAAATCTTAATTGACTTTGAAAAGTCTAAGAAGCAGCTATGATACCCACTGATGTCTAGAAGGCAGAAATATTAATTGTATGCAGACTCTGGGCCTGAACCCTCATTCAGTAATGGGAAGAGGAGTTTTAATGGTGAAGTGGATGAGGTTTAGCTTTGTATACCTTTATCCTTTTAGTTTCTCCTCTCCCTCCCCTGGAAGGTGGGGGGTAGCCTATTTTCCACTATGTGAACTGAACATAGGGGATGCTAAAAGCTTTTACATATGTAGTAAAAACATATATTTTCAAATGACTGATCACATTTGTTTAGTTTTCAAACTGTAGTAATGTACAACACCAATACGGGGAATAAGAACTGTGGTCTCCAGACACCTGTTGAAAGAACAGAAAAAATCAAAATGCAAAGCAAGTTCCCCATATTTTTCACCAAGTGCTTCCAAAATAAAACACATTTGTGGGTTTGGTGGAGGCACATTCAGAATTAGCCTGTAAAATTTGTCTTCTGTCGTGATAGGAAATAGTGTCTTCTACTTTAGGTTTTAGGTGTTAACTCTTTTAAAAGTTACACATTTCAGTGTCATTAGAACTATTCATAACAGCAAAAACATGGAATCAACCTAAATGTTCATCAGTGATAGACTGGATAAAGAAAATGTGGTACATATAAACCATCAAATACCATGCAGCCATAAAAAAGAATGAGATCCAGTCCTTTGCAGGGACGTGGATGGAGTTGGAAGCCATTATGCTCAGAAAACTAATGCAGGAACAGAAAACCAAACACCGCGTGTTCTCACTTATAAGTGGGAGCTGAATGATGGGAATGCATGAACACATGTGGGGGAACAACACACACTAGGGCCTGTCAGGATGGAGGTGATGTGGGGAGGGAGAGCATCAGGAAGAATAGCTAATGGATGCTGGGCTTAATACCTAGGTATTAGGATGATCTGTGCAGCAGACCACCATGGCACACTATTACCTGTGTAACAAACCCGCACATCCTGCACATGTACCCCTGAACTTAAAAGCTGAAGGAAAAAATATAACTGACCAATAGCACCCTTTGAAAACTTAACTGAGACAAATGGAAAGTAACAGCTTATGAATTACTTAAGGGGCATTGGGATTTTTGTTTTTGTTTTTTTTGATAGAAATACCTTATGGTTCAAAAAATTAAAGTTCCCAAAAGGCGAGTATAGGTCTTCAAGGGCTGTACCACTTAATTTTTGGTATCTGAAGGCAGGGGGAAGGGGGAATGAAGGAACACTGCTGTGTAAATTTGATGTCAGTGAAGCAAATGGATACTAACTTACGTGTTTGTGTTTTTTTCTTTTTCTAACAATCTTTACTAGAAGGATGTGAAGTTGGTCACTGGAGTGAATGGGGAATTTGTAGCCGAAATAATCGCACATGTGGATTTAAATGGGGTCTGGAAACCAGAACACGGCAAATTATTAAAAAGCCAGCAAAAGACACAATACCATGTCCAACCATTGCTGAATCCAGGAGATGCAAGATGGCAATGAGGCATTGTCCAGGAGGTAGGTTTGGATATATAATCACTACTGTGCATTATATGCTTTCTGAGTTCTCCCCTTTCTAATCACCCTCCCTTCCAAAAATAATTATTTATCAATGAAGGAAGTCCGATAATATTGGTGAGAGGATAAAATTTTGTTGTACTGATTTAAAAACAAATGCTTCAGTTGTGAAAAATATTAAGTGCACATTTTATTACTTTCATAATACCTTAAACATAATTTAGGAGAGTACCTTAGTAATGAACTTTCTAAAATGAGATTTCTAAATGTGTTTTAGTGGCTTTTTCTGCAAATGTACCATAAAAGCGGGTTCTTACGAAATCAGGCCTTTGCAGATGTTGCTCTGAGGGAAGCGGCCAACTTTCAGTTGAGAAAAGTTTAGATTAGAAAGGTTTATGGAGTCTGTAAAATCATCTGCGTCGTTACTAGTTGAAGATGACAACTTAAAATAAACTTGCTCAAACACTGGGAGGAATAAACATTGTCTTAATGTTACCACAATTAGCTGTTTCTCTGTGTTTTGATGATAATTTGTAGAAAACAGCTACTGGTATGTGTGTGTTTATTCACATCTTTGTAGTAATTGTGCTGATTTGCAGTAATTATTCTGTAATAACAGGATTACGTCCATTTAGAAATTGGAAGAGTACATAGTTGAGGTGCTGGCCGACGTGGCATCAGTAAGTTGAAATGCAGGTCTGAGCCCTGTCACTGTGCTGTCCCTAAAGCAGTAATCACTGCGTTACATTTATTTTATCACTAGTGGATGCTACATCACCATTTGCTCAAAACAGAAGAGCAAAAAAGAAAGTTGTGTTTGGAAAACTGCTCTGTAAAATAATTATAACTTTTGTTTGCCTTCATTCTGTCTTTTGGTGTATAGCTTTTCAGCTTTATGACCATAGCCCAGAAACAGAATATATAACTGCTTAAAACAGGTTTATATCTGTGTTATGCTGCCTCATAGACAGTGTCTATGATCCATGGAGAAAGATAAAATGTTTAAGACTCAAAGACTCCAGTCAGCCTTTGAGAACCATTAGATCCAGAGTCAGAAGCTACTATTAGGAAAGCAGCTTTTCCTCTTGAATTAGTTTTGCTTTTCCTTACTGGATCTTTGAAACAAAGTTTTTGTGGGTCTGTTTTTCACTAACAAGGATGGTTTTGTTCACTTAAACTAGGTATTTTTCGGTCAAAATATAAGAAAATATTTTCTTACAAAAGTAATAAGCCACTTCTTGGATAGCTGAGAGCGTTTAACCTGCAACCTTCTCCCTAAAAACAAACCTGATGTATTCAGGTATTGAAAATAAAGACTTTCTTTGTTGTACATTGTTTATATAACTAGCCCCTCCCCCAGTCCTCTTCCAGCAATGTGGTCCCCCAATTGTGGTTTACATTAATAGCAAAAATTAACCTGAAAATGCTTCTATAACAAACATGCTTGTATGTAACAAGAGCCAACACATTTCCCTTTCCTCCACAACTCTGTTTTGACCTAGTCTCAGTCTTGCTTGAGAATTTTCTAGGTAACAGCTAGATTGTTAATCATAATATTTATCGCATTTGTATTTTTTATGTTATCAACAACAACATACTGTCCTAATCAAATACAACTTGATAGTGTCAGCAGTTTAAATTATGCCAAAACAAATGCTTATGTATCATCTGCTAATCTCTTTTTGACAAGCAAACCAGTAACAGACTTGATTTAATTCTTACTGAAGTTTTACCAAGTTTTACTTATTAGGAAAGACTAGCTACAGCTCTCATTCTTGCATCTACATTTTCAGTTTAATAAAATCAATTTTATATAACCTTTAAATAGGTTTTCAAAGTTATATTAATTTTTTTTACTGTTTCATTAAAAGGAAACTAAATATAATTGTTGAGAGAAATGACAAATTATTCTGTAACAAAGCAACTTACATTTACAAATGTAGGAGATGAAAACTAGAAAATTAGCTTTGTAACTTGAGCACATATTGATAAAAATTGGCATAACTTCCTGGGGAGTATCCCACCTTGCCTTAGGTGAGAGAGGGAAAAGTTCCTTTTTTCAATAGGTCATGGTGACTAATGGAAGAATGGAGAAGAAAGCCACTTTATCCCTTTTTACATCTTGATTTGATTTCAGTGATCTGCTTTGACAAACCATGCAAAAATGCAAGTCGTAATCAGGTTGGGAATACAGGCATTTTTAAGATCTTTGCAACATATGTATGGATTTTTCTCCTGTTGGAGCCAATCTTAACCTGATTGCACACAAGCACAGCCTTAAGCTCCTTCACACTAAAGCAGCAGCACATTAGAATCGCTGCTTTTGATTACAGAAAGGCATTAAGTTAGAGGTCAGTGTAATGATATAGTCATCACTATGCATATAAGATATTACATTGAAAACTATTAAATATGAAAACATAAATGGCTTTAAGAGTTTTAAAAAAACAGTGTAATGCTTAGGCTAGTTTTTCCTTAACCATCATATGCTTATTTGCTTTTTTTTTTTTAAAGGATATCTGGAAATATCTTTAGTAGATTGATTTACACTTGAAGTACTCAGTGTTCATTCCCAAACTTTTCCTTTAGATCAGTTATCTTGTTCTTTCATTTTTGATAGCATAACCTTTAAGGTTTCCTGGACTTTTCCGACAATCATTCTTTAGGGTCCTGGTCTGTAAAGATATCTGGGTCCCTACATCCTGTCAACTCATTAATTCCATGAGTCCAGACAAGTCACTTAACCTCTCTTGGCCTCCATTTCCTCATTTTTAAAATTGAGGGTTTGTAGGGTAGGTGATCTCTGAGGTCCTGTTCTGTTATAAAATCTGATGATTTTAGGATTAATTGCCAAAAGATGCAGGCAAGTTCTGTGGCTGTCATATGAGGTGAGGAAGAGACTTTGGAAGGCCAGGAGCATAGTTTCACAACGAAGGATCTGAACACTCCCAGTAGCTGCCCCCTGCAGTTGCCAAGCCTTCCACATCCAGCAGCTTCCAGCTTCCTGCTTCAGGAAGGACTCTGCTTGGTCCTTCAAAAATTAAACAAGATTCTTTTTAAATGTGTGCACGACCTGTGACTTAGCTACCAATATAGCAGAAGTATAGAGAATGACAAAAGGGAGCATAAAAGACCATGGAAAAAAGAGAAAGATGGACAATGAATGAGAGAAAAAAATATTGTACAGTGAGTATAGGAAACAAGTGAAAAAAAGAGTGAATGGCTTGAAAATAAAAGCTGTACTCATTGCAGATATAACTGTCTCCATTCCCTTTGCCCTCTCTCCTAGTGTACTATTTAATAAAATTAATCATGTTGTGACTAATTTATGAATATATAACCTGAAGCTTTAAGTGTAAAGAATTTCAAGTCTGGGCCATGTCATACATTAGGGTATATCTTAATACAAAACTATAAACATGTTTTTGTCATATGTTTAAATGACACATGGAAGAACGAATTTGTGGTTGCTAAGGTTTGATGTTGGAGGATGCTCATGTACAGGACAAAATATCATCTGTAGGTGGCTGTAGTCTTCTCCGCTTTCACAGGATGGACCAACATCATGATCTCAACCTGAAATATTCTGCACTATCTGTATGGGATTCCTGCTTTTTTTTTTGTTAAGTCCCATCACAACTCATTTTGTTAATTTACTTCGTCAGATATTTGTCGAGCACTGCTATGTGCCAATCATATGTCTATGCATGGGATTGCTCAAAGAGTCCTTAGCTTTTTTTCTAGCAAGAATAGCTACAATAAAGAAGTGGATGAGTGTGTTTAATCTCATGTGGAGACAAGGGCTTTGATAGGGAGGACAGGGAGCTAGTGAACGGGTCAGGTATGCTGTGTTATATAGGGTGCTCAGGAAAATTGAGGAAGTTACATTTGATGAGAGATCTAAATGAAGGAGATATTTTGAAACTCTGAGGGAAATTAGTTTTGTAGAATCCTTGATTCTTCTGCCATATTTTAGTAAATAGAAAAGAACTGAGCTCAATGGAGTCTCTGACTGGTCCAAGGTGATACATAACAAGTTATTAGTGGTAGAACCAAGAGAGTAGGACCATCATCTTGCTGCTTAGAAAACCTGTTTTCCTGTGCTTTTTCCTTGGTCTTTATGATAAAGACCTAAGATAAAGCCATGGTTGTCCAACATTAAAGTACCCAACTTTTAACTATTTCTCCCTCCATGTAGAAATATCATTTTACTTTTGCTCTACAAATGCTTTTAAACAGCATAGTACCCTGCTATTGCCACCCCTTCCAATTTGGAATCACTGGTGAAACATATCCCAAAGGGCACTGCATAAAGGCCAAAGTGTTGAGCCACTGGCTTTGCTTTGATTCAGCTTCCCCTGTGAAAGCCCTCTTCTCCTTTAGAGTCATTGGTACTTGGTTGGCAGGGGGAAAAAATGTGGCTTCAATACTGTGGTTGCCATCCTTAATCTTTCAAAGCCCGCCCTCTAGAGGAGACTGCCTTGTGTGGAGCCAAACCCAACAGTCGTCTCTGACCATTCTCCTTGGCCTACACAGAAGCCCTGGGTAACCTGATCCCAGCCCCACATCAGATGGCTCTGTGCCCAGCATAGTTTTTTCTTTCTGACACATTTCAACCATCGGACTCTTAGAGTAATTAAGGTGATGGTTTGGCCTATGCTGGGTTAGCTTTTTGAGTCTTTTGCTGATGGCTGCCTCAACTCACAGCAGTTCTTTAAGCTGCAGTCACATTTTGTTAGTACTGTGCTAAAATTTAAATATGAAATCTGCTACCGTATGCTATTTTAATTTTATATGCTTTTTTTTTCTTCAAAAGTGGTTCTTGGTAGGAAATGGAAGAAAATACAAATTTGCCACTTAGAACCTTAATCTCTGGAAAAATCTACTTTAAAAAAGGTGATGGTAGTAAGACTTCTCTAATCTACGTTTGTGTGTGTGTGTGTGTGTGTGTGTGTGTGTGTAACAGCAACATGTGGGCTAGGTATTAGATAATATAACCAAAGATGGTTGTAGATTGTGATAGATTAACCCCGGAGCAGGAAATAAGCACATTTTTCAATGGGACAGGGTCAAGAACATATGCTATGCACATATGTTCTTTATTTCTCTACATTTTGTTTACATTTGAGTCGCAATTTATGTGGTCTGCTTTATACATGTCACCCTAAAAGAGTAGTTTGGAAGAGAGGAGATAAGAGAGAACCTCTTTTCTTTTAGAGTTTGTCAAGAATGTCGATATTAAAATTTTTATGTGAAGAAGAGAGCATCTAAAAGGAAATTCTTATTGCCTTTCTGTTTGCTATTCTAAAAGTGTTACAGTGTCTCTCTGAGAAATAAATGATTTATGTTAGTCATTTTAAATTAAGCAAGTTATACTATTTTCCAGGTACTCTGGATACCTGGAAGCTAAATGTAGTGAGAGAGAGAGAGAGAGAGAGAGAGAGAGTGTGTGTGTGTGTGTGTGTGTGTGTGTGTGTGTTTTAAGTGAGTATAAACTGGGAGGGTTACCCATAAATAGCCACTCTAAAAATGTTAATGTATTATTATTATTAAGTTGATGTTAAACAAAGATCCACTTGCCTCCAAACATCCCTTTCAGTAACTGAAGTGTCTGAAATTCCTGCTTCAGGGGTGTTAACAGAATCTTAAGAGGAATCCCTTTCCTCCCCCAAGCCCATCCTCACATTTTTAATGTTTTTACTCGTTTCCTGAAAGTGGGCAGAGGATAATAATTGGCACCTGGTGGTGGTGGCGGCGGTAGTTTTCATTTTCTTTTCAAGGAATGATTTCATTCAGATTTACTAATTCTCACATATTGGAAGATAAAGGTCTGAGGAAATGTGCAGAAAAGGGGGCTCCAAATTAAGTACAGTCTTGAGCATAGACATGGACACAGATATAAATATACGGGGTGAGAAACACTCATAACATGGAGGCTGAGGGGGTGGACAGGAGATGACTTCTTTTCTCAGTTTCATTTTGATCCAGTCGTAGTGGCAGCTTTGCTTGCCAGAGGAGGCAGGGAGTGAGTGAACGAGGGGAAGAAGCCTCACCTTTGTGCTGTTCTCTGCAGCTTCCCATCTGGAATCTCTACCAGCCCCATTTCAATGTAGTCTGGGGTAGCACATACTAGACTCTTTTATGGGTACTTGTAAAAAGAATTTCTCAACTACATATGCCACTGAAGACCCAAAGTTCTATGCAGTAAGCTACTCTTATGGTCATATAAAATATATAAAACAATTTTTACAACACTCCAAAATAAAAACAATTTTAATAGGACACACATGGTGTCAGTGGTAGATATTTTCCCTCCTCCGTACGAAGACTCTTTTTTCCCTTTTATAAGAGTCTTAAGTATAAACACCCTAACCATTTATTAGAACAACTTACTCTCAGCCGGGCATGGTGGCTCACACCTATAATCCCAGTGCTTTGTGAGGATAAGGCAGGCAGATCCCCTGAAGTCAAAAGTTTGAGACCAGCCTGGCCAACATGGTGAAACTCTGTCTCTACTAAAAATAGAAAAATTATCTGGGTGTGGTGGCACACACCTGTAATCCCAGCTACTTGGAAGGCTGAGGCAGGATAATCTCTTGAATCTGAGAGGCAGAGGTTGCATTGAGCAGAGATCACGCCACTGCACTCCAGCCTGGGGGACAGAGTGAGACTCTTTCTCAAAAACAAAGAAACAAACAAAAACAACTTATTCTCCTCATCACCTCATCAGATACTTCTCTGGAATCCTTAAATGGTGTTGATAAAAAGAACAGTCAGTGTATATGTGCCATATTTTCTTTATCTAGTCTATCATTTGATGGGCATTTGTGTTGGTGCCAAGTCTTTGGTGTTGTGAACGGTGCCACAATAAACGCACATGTGCATGTGTCTTTATAGTAGTGACTTACAATCCTTTGGGTATATACCCAGTAATGGGATTGCTGGGTCAGGGCCTGTCAGGAATGTGGGTTGGGGGACAGGGGAGAGATAGCATTAGGAGAAATACCTAATGTAGATGACGGGTTGATGGGTGCAGCAAACCACCATGGCACACATGTACATCTGTGTAACAAACCTGCACGTTCTACACGTTCCCCAGAACTTAAAGTATAATAATTTAAAAAAAGCAGTCGTGTTGCTCATTTAGATTTCCTGTAATACTTCTCTAGCTACTAGATTGACCTAGAGCTGTGTGTGCAGATATCCTTCATGATCAGAAGACTAACATTTTAGTGAAAAGGATGACAGAGTTTTACTAAAATCTCAGCATGATTCATGTTGTCATCATATAGAAGTAGTTAAGATGATAAAATTACTTTGTGTAACAGGTGGCAATTTTTTTTTATGATGAATTTAACCTAAAAATGTTAAGGCAGTAGTTTTTGCTTTACAACTGACCTGTTAATATGATACTCAAACCTAATGTTACTTTGTATTAATATTATCTTCTTGGAGATGATCCAAGAGGGCTGAATAGGAACAGCTCTGGAGTGCAGTTACCAGCAAGAATGCAGAGGGTGAGTGATCACCACATTTCCAAACGAGTTTTTAGTGCCCACAGACCAGGAGATTCCCGGGCACAAAAGCGCCATGAGTCTCTATGGTTGTTTCAGCTGGTGCAGCGGGTTTTCTCCACACAAAAACTCACACAAATCTGGGTGGCCATTTCAACTGGTGCCTGGAATGCCTGGGAGACAGAGTCACCCATTGAACTGAAAAAAAGTCGGCTGAAACAGGGAGCCAGGTCATCTGGCTTGGTAGATGGCACCCCCACAAAGACCAGCAACCTGAAACACTCTGGATTGAGAATTTCACAGCAAGCACAGCTGGAGTGGGACCTACAGCTCTATGGGGAGAAGGGCATCCGCCATTACAAGGCAGTCCGCTGTTTTCGAGGCAGTCTGCCATTACAGGAGAGTCCACCATTACTGAGGCAAACTGCCATTACCGAGGCAGTTCTAACTCTACCTCTATAAACACAACTGCAAGGAAGTTCACACAGTAGCTGGGCAGAGCCTACGGCAGCTCAGCAATGCCTCTGCTGGCAGACTGTGACTAGGCTACCTCCTTACTGGGCAGGGAATCTCTGAAAAAAGGCAGCAGCATGTCAGGAACTTATAAATAAAGCCCCACCTTCCCAGGACAGAGCACCTGGGAAAAAAAGGAGGTTATGAGTTCCATTGCAGCAGACTTAAACATACCTGCCCAGTAGCTCTGAACGGAAACAGAGAGCTCACAGCTCAGCACTTGAGCTCCTATAAGGGACAGACTGTCTCCTCAAGCAGCTCCCTGACCCCTGTATATCTAAAGGGACATGTCATGAAGGAGAGCTCAGGCTGACATCAGGCATGTATCCTTCTGGAACAAAGATAACAGAAGAAGAAACTGACAGCAACCCTTACTGTTCGGCAGCCACCACAGGTGATCCCTAGGCAAGCAGGGTCTGGAGTGGACCTCCAGCAGTCCTGCAGTGGAGGGGCCTGACTGTTAGAAGGAAAACTAAAAAGCAGAATGAAATAACTTCATCATCAACAAAAAGGAGGTCCACTCAGAGACCCCATCTGAAAGTTACCAACTACAAAGACCACAGGTATATAAATCCACAAAGATGGGAAGAAAATAGTACAAAAAGGATGAAAACACTCAAAACCAGAATGCCTCTCCTCCTCCAAGGGATCACAACTCCTCACCAGCAAGGGAACAAGGCTGGATGGAGAATGAGTCTGATGAATTGACAGAAACAGGCTTCAGAAAGTGGGTAATAACAAACTTCTCTGAGCTAAAAGAACAT
>CAUYLG010032167.1:0-18969 GCA_963573385.1 Cacajao melanocephalus
GTGGTGGCAGGTGCCTGTAGTCCCAGCTACTCAGGAGGCTGAGGCAGGAGAATCACTTGAACCCAGGAGGCAGAGGTTGCAATGAGCCAAGATCATGCAATTGCACTCCATCCTGGGCAACAGGAGTAAAACTCATCTCAGAAAAAAAAGATGGCTGTGAGTTGATAATTGAAACTGGCCTGTATGTATATGGATGTTCATGAGAACATTCTCTCTTACTATATATGTTTGAAATTTACTATAATAAAAAATTTAAAAAGAGTCTGTTCCTCCATGGAGTTTAGATTCAAGTGAATAGAACTCACAGTCCTAAAATCTCAGGCATTCAGGGATCAACACATTCCTAGGAAGGGGCCAGACAATAAACATTTTAGCCTTTTTGGACCACATATGGTTGACTGTTTTGCTGCATATACTTTTGTTTTGTTGAGGTTTTGACCAATCTTTTAAAAATGTAAAAACAACTCAGTTCTTGAACTATGCAAAAATATCCCATGGGCAATTGCTGACCCCTGCAGCTATGCTTTTATTTAAAAAAAAAAAAAAAAAGTTCATTTTGAAGCCAAAATGTATTTCTTGAGGAAGACTACTCTAGTTGACAGCAACAGTTCTGCATCCAGTATTTGGAGAACGACATAGATATAGTATCAATCTTATTGCTGAACAAGATTTAAGAGTTATTACTTCTGTATATTTTCTGTGTGGCTTATTTACTTGTTCCCCAAAGCCAACAGGCAATGTTATCACTGACTGTTGCTAGGACTATATTTGAAAGCAGTGCCATACTTAATACCCTTTAGAAACCGGGAAGCTTGCTAATTTTAATTTTATACTTGGCCTGCAAACAACACATCCTTGATATGTTGTTCCCATACTCGTTTCATTCGTTTCTCATTTTCTTTGCATCTTCCCCTATAAATTATATATTCCTTTAATGTGGGAAAGTGTTTTTCATTTTTTTATTATTTTCCCTGCTCTAATGCCCAACATTACTTCCTTTTGAAAATTAAAATAGCAGACTCTCAAATGTTCCTAAATAAATAAAAACAATTCAGAATTCTCCATTACATGAAGTTTTATTCTGCTTAGGGAAGGGTGCTGTATTTGCTGTCATCAGTTCTGAGCTCTGCTAGATTTACACTTGGATCCTCCAGTATCTCTGACACTAGCAGCATCGGTAGGTTTTGAGGTAGTGTTCATGTACATCTCTTTAGTCCAGGGAAATTAGATTTCCTCTTAATGCATTAATACCTGGACAAACCAACTTTCCAAGAAGTCTGTTTTTGGAAGGAAACAAAAGTAAATTCACTAGTTGCTTCTAAAAATGTTTTAACATATAAGGTATTTTTTTAAAATGTGTATGTATCACAATGTCTGTTAGGATTTAATATTATGTGTTTAACTTAAAATGTTTATTTCCTCTTTCTGACTCAGGAAGAAATAGATAAAATGGTAGAGACTGCAGAGTTAATGACTGGGAATATTCAGAGGCTAAAGAACAAAATTGAAATTCTGGCAAGTGAGGTGGAAGAAGAAGAGGAGAAGGTAAAACAGGTAATTATTTTTAAATGTATTGTTGGAATTTGGATATAATTTTTAGTGGTTACATTCTGCCAAGACAACTTTTGAGTATACCATGCTGAGAGAAATCAGCTTTTTGAAATAATCTGTAGCTTTCTTCTTCTTTAGATGCATCAAATAAATAACAGTGGAGTCCTCTCTCTTCCAGAACTTTCTCAGAAAACTCTCAAAGCACCCACACTTCAGGTAAGTATCTGTTTACCATATTGATTACATGCATACTTTAGAGATTTTGCAAGTTTGGATCCATACCACAGCAAAAAAGCAAATAACTGCAATAACGCAAGTCACACAAATATTTTGAATTTCTACTGCATATAAAAGTTATGTTTATACTGTAGCCTAGTAAGTGTGAAAAAAGCATTATTTCTTTTTTTTTCAAAAAAAGGCATACCTTAATTTTTAAAATGCTTTATTGCTAAAAAATTGTTGACGACCATCTGCACCTTCAGCATGTCGTAATCTTTTCGCTGGTGGAGGGTCTTCTCTCGATGTTGCTGGCTGCTGACTGATCGGCGTGGTGATTATTGAAGATTGAGAAGCCTGTGGCAATTTCTTAAAATAAGAATGAAATTTGCCACATCAGTTGATTCTTCCTTTCATGAATGATTTCTCTGTAGCATGTGATGCTATTTCATAGCATTTTACCTACAGTAAAACTTCCTTCAAAATTGGAGTCACTTTTCTCAAAACTTGTCCTGGCTTTATCAGCTAAGTTTATGTCATATTCTGTATCCTTCATTGTTATTTCGACTATGTTCACAACATCTTCATCAGGAATAGATTCCATCTCAAGAAACCACTTTCTTTGCTCATCCATTAGAAGCATCTCCTCATGCATTCAAGTTTTATCATAAGATTGCAGCAATTCAGTCCCATCTTCAGGCTTCACTTCTAATTCCAGTTCTCTTGCTGTTTCTACCACAACATCAGTCACTTCCTCCACTGAAGTCTTGAGCCCTCAAAGTCATCCATGAGGAGATTAAAAATTGAATCAGTTTTTTCTAAACTCCTATTATTGGTATTTTGACTTCCTCTTATGAATCATGAATGGTCTTATTGACATCTAGCATGATAAATTTCTTTCAAGATGCTTACAATTTATTTTGCCCAGATCCATCAAAGAAATCACTATCTAGGGCAGCTGTAGCCTTACAAAATTTATTTCTTAAATAATAAGACTTAAAAGTTGAAATGACTCTTTGATCCATAAGCTGCAGAATAGATGTTGTGTTAGCAAATATGAAAACATTAATCTCTGTGCATTTTCCTCAGAGCTCTTGGGTAACTGGGAACATTTTCAATGAGCAGTAATCTTTTTCAAAGGAATCTTTTCTGAGCAGTAGGTCTTAACAGGGGGCTTAAAATATTCAGTAAGCCATGCTTTTAACAGATGTGCCGTCATCCAGGCTTTGTTGTTCTATTTACAGAGCACAGACAATGCAGATTTAGTAGAATTAAGGACCCTGGGATTTTCAGAATGGTCACTGAGCATTGGCTTCAACTTCAAGTCACCAACTGCATTAGCCCCTAACAAGAGCCTAACAGAAGCTTGCCCTTTAAAGCTTTGAAGCCAGGCATTGCCTTCTCTTTTCCAACTACAGAAGTCCTAGAGATGGCATCTTCTTCCAGTAGAATGCCATTTTGTTTACATGAAAATATGTTGTTTACTATAGCCACCTTCATCAGTGATCTTAGCTAGCTTGGTCTTCTGGGTGAGTGGCTGTAGCTTTTCTATTAGCACTTGCTGCTTCACCTTGTGCTTTTTATGTTATAAACACAGCTTATTTCCTTAAACCTTATGAACTAACTTCTGCTAGCTTCAAGTTTTTCTTCTGCAACTTCCTCACCTCTGTCAACCTTCATAGACTTGAAAAGAGTTAGGCCCTTGCTGTGGATTAGGATTTGGTTTAAGGGAAATGTTGTGGCTGGTTTGATCTTCCATCCAGACCACTAAGACTTTCCCCATAGCAACAATAAGGCTGTTTTGCTTTCTCATCATTCATGTATTCACTGAAATAGCACTTTAAATTTCCTTCAAGAACTTTTCCTTTACATTCACAACTTGGGCATTTGGCACAAGAGGCCTAGCTTTGGGTTTACCTGGCTTTTGATATGCCTTCCTCTCTAAACTTAGTAATTTCTAGCTTGTGATTTAAAGTAAGAGACATGATTCTTCTTTTCACCTGAACACATAGAGGCCATTGTAGCATTATTAACTGGCCTAATTTCAGTATTGTTCTATCACAGGGAATAGGGAGGCCCAAAAAGAGGGAGAGAAACTGGGAAATGGCTGGTTGGTGGAGCAGTCAGAACACACAACAATTAACAATCCAGTTCACTATTGGATATGGTGGCAGTTGTGGCACCCCAGAACAATTACAGTAGTTCAATCAAAGAGCACTGGGCATAGATCACCATAACAGATATTGTAATAATTTTTAGAGTTTGAAATATTACAAGAATTACCAAAACGTGATGTAGAGACACAAAGTGAGCATGTGCTGTTGGAAAAATGCTGCTGGTAGACCTACTTCGCACAGAGTTTCCAAAACCTTCAGTTTGTAAAAAACACAATATCCAGGAAGCACAGTAAAATGAGACATCCCTATATATCATAGACCAGTTATATATTACATATATATAAAAGCATTATGTCCTATTTCTTTCTTTAAACATATGGAACCTTATATAAACTATTTGGCAAATTACTTTTCTCATTTGACTATATAGTTTGAACATCTTGTCAGTCACATAGATCTCTCATTTTTGTTGATAGCTGTGTAGCATTCTGTTGCATGGATGTTATAATATAATTTGTAAATTAGTAATGGAAATACATAATTTTTTATTATAAATAAGACAGGGTACACCCTTGTACATATGTCCTTACTGATTTTTGTAGTCATAATTGTAGGATACATTTCTAGAAGTAAATATTGACAGTTTGGTTTTTTTATGCGTCTAACAATGGCATATAACTCCTTACAAAATAGTACTGTCTTATTTGTAGTAAACTCTAAACTGGTAATTTATCTTTCTTCAGAGGACTCCAGTAGATATTGTAGTATAAATGTTTGTAGCATTGGAAAGTCTTCATGTTTTCTCAAAAAGCAAATTAAAATTTTCCTGTCAGCTGGGTGCGGTGGCTCACACCTATAATCCCAGCACTTTGGGAGGTTGAGGCAGGTGGATCATCTGAGGTAGGGAGTTGGAGACCAGCCTGACCAACATGGAGAAACCATCTCTACTGAAAACAAAATTAGTCAGGCATGGTGGTGCATGCCTGTAATCCCAGCTATTTGGGAGGCTGAGGCAGGAGAATTGCTTGAATCTGGGAGGCAGAGGTTGTGGTGAGCTGAGATCACGCCATTGCACTCCAGCCCGGGCAACAAGAACAAATGTCCATCTTGGAAAAAAAAAAAAAAATCCTTATCATCCACCAGTGGTAAGAGAAGCAGGATAGGGAGAGGGAGAGATAGATTTGAAAAAATGACCATTAGTTGACAATTATTGAAGTTGGGTGATGGATACTTAAGATTTATTATACTGTTCTCTCTGACATACATTTGAGATTTTTCATACTACAATGTTAAAAACTATATTTAATACTATTTTTCCCACAGAAAGAGATTTTGGCACTAATTCCAAACCAGAATGCTCTTCTAAAGGACTTGGATATTCTTCATAATTCATCACAGATGAAGAGCATGTTAATATTCATTGAAGAAGCCTATAAGAAACTGGATGCCTCTTAAAGGGTTTTTTTTTTTTTTTTTAGATTGCTCCATATTAATTTGACGTTGAGGAATTTGTAAAACTGTTAACCTTTAAGTATATATACAGAGGCTAAGGCTTCTGCAGGATTTATTATCTTCTGATATACACTTTATCATTAGCATCTAATGTAGTTCTGAAAACTGTTTTTAGCAGTTGCCAAATCTAGGAAGCCAACATATATATTGCTGTATCTATAATTATTTGCCTAAAACCATAAAATAGGAATTGCATTGATGATCTAATAGTTTATAATACATGAATGGAGCTCATTTATTGGTTAACAGCTCTTTTCAGGAGCTGTGATATGTAAGTGTTTACCTATAGTGCCTAGTGCATAAAAACCTAAGTGTTTGCTATCATTCATTCTGTAGCCAATGGCTTACAATTTCTGTCTGGTCATCTGGAACTTGAAAAATCCTCAAATGCCTTTACTCTTTTACCTAACTCCCTAGTCTTTTTGTGAAGTAGTTAAGATAAGCCTGGTATATTTAACTCTGGAGGTAATATAAAAATTTTACTTCTTTCGTTGCTTAGTGAATTTGTGTTGAATATTTTCTGTTGTCATCAAAACATACTTTCAAAATTATTTAAAAGGAGGCTTAGCACATTTATTTCATTAAAGCAAAAACAACCAAAAAACTTCTTTATAAACCTTTTGTTATGATAATAAGCTTACATATGTGAATAAATTATCAAAAATTATTTCTAAGAAACTGTAGTATACTGTCATGGGTGTTTTTTGTTTCGTGTTTTTAATCTGTAAAATAAAATGTCTGCAATTAATTTTTTTTTTGCCTGACCTATAATATCAGTTAACTTGGGAGATGCCTTAATTCTGTTAATAGCCTTCAGGCAGACAGTACCAGGAGAAACACACCTGTAGTTAAACAAGTTGGGTTTTTAATGTAGTGAGGGAGATCACGCATGAGGACCCTGGGGAAGCTCAAGAAAAGGGTCAGAAGTAATATTCTCATAGGAATAATGGTAAAGAAAGCCTATTAATAGATTGTAGAGGAAAATAAATTCCCAAAGAAAAACCTGGCAAAGTGACTAAAAGTAAAGGTTATCACAAAATGTCTTAAAGTCCCTTCTTTTGGAAACTTAAAGCTTCATGTTTTTAGAATGACTAGTAGCGCCCTAACTCAGTGATTTTTAACACTAATGTTATAGTAGCTTTTGGTGGGGAGGGAGAATTATGTATGCCATTTCTCTCAGATCATCTGTTTAACAGATAACTGATAGTTAACTGGAATTTTAGCTTACCATTTTTGCTGAGTGATGCAGTTCCTTACCATATGTGAACTGACCGTACTACTCTCTGGTAGCTTTGAAGGGTTTATGATCTAACTTTGAGAGATCTACAATATGTTCTGGTAGGTAGCATCCAATCCAAAACATACACAATACTTTCCTTAAATAAGACTGCATTTTGGTATACTCTTGTAAAGATTTGAGAATTAATCACAGATCTGTTCTAGTTTGGTTATGGTTTGTTTGGCCCCACCAACCTCATGTTGAAGTTTGATCCCCAACCTTGGAGGCAGGGCCTGGTGGGAGTTGTTTAGATCATGGCACAGATCCCTCATGAATGGTGTGGTGCCACAGATGCTGGTGCCATGCTTCTTGTACAGCCTACAGAAGCATGAGCCAAATCTCTTTTCATTAATAAATTACCCAGCCTCAGCTATTCCTTTACAGCAACACTAAACATACTAAGAAAATTGGTAGTCAGGAGTAAGGCATTGCTCTAAAGATGCCTGAAAATGGTGGGAGTAGATTTTGAACTAGGTGATAGGCAGAGGTTGGAAGAGTTTGGAGGGCTCAGCAGAAGACAGGAAGGCAAGGGAAAGTTTGGAACCTCTTAGAGATTGGTTAAGTAGTTGTGGATCAAAATGCTTATAGAAAAAAAGAAAGCAAAGATCATACTGAGGAAGGCTTAGATGGAAATGATGAACTTATTAGAGAAGGAAAGAAGAGTGTTTTTAAAAGAGGAATCTAAGAGTATGGCAGAGCAGGAGCAATAGTTTTCTAAAGAGGTTAGCATGACTAAAAGGGGCCAGGTGCTAATAAGACTGGTAAATATGTCTCAAAGCCATTTCAGAAATCTTTGATGCCACCCCTCCCATCACAGATCGAGAAGCTTAGAATGAAAGAATGGTTTTTTGATGGGGTGGGTGATACTGCTCCCCACGCCTCACCAACACCAGCTGCTCTGGAAGGTGTAGTCAGTAAGCCTTGCGTGCTTCCATGTGGTGTTAAGTCTGCAAGCATGCTAAATGCAAGAGTGGTGGAGATTTGGCAGCTTCCACCTACATTTGAGAGGATGTATTAGAAAGTCTGGCTACCCAGACAGAAAACTGCCACAGGGGCTGAAAGCCTCTACTAGCGAAGTACCTAGTGGAGGAGATGGAGCAGGGCTACCACTCTCTGACCTCAGAATGGTAGAGCCACCAACAGCTTGCAATCTCAGCCTGGAAGAGCTGCAGGTATTGGATGCCAACCCACGAGAGCAGCTACATGGGCTGGAGCTGCACCCAGCAAAGCCATGGGGATGGTGATGCCTGAGGCTCTGGAACCCATCTCTTGAACCAGTGTTTTTAGATGTGGGACATGGAATCAAAGGAGATTATTTTGATGCTTTAATATTTAATATCTGTCCTGCTAGGTTTGGGATTCACATGGGTCAATTTGATAGATGAAAACATGTTTTAATTTGCATTTAAATGGTGAAGTTAAGGTTGAACATCTTTCAAATACTTAACGGATGTCTTCCTGTGACAATTGCCCATTTTCCTATTTGTATTTAACCTGTTTGTTAATGATATTTAAGAGGTCTTGGAGCCTATTACCCCTTTCTTTTGGCCTATTTTTCCCATGTGGAATGGGAATGTCTACAACACCTTTGTATCTTGGAAGTAAATTATTTTTTTGATTTTACAGGGTCACAGTTGTAAGGAACTTGCCTTGAGTCTCAAACGAGACTTTAGACTTTTGAGTTGATGCTGGAACAAGTTAAGACTTTGGGGGATGGAATAGTTGTATTTTGCAATGTGAGAAAGACATGAGATTTGTTTTTCATCCCACCAAATCTTATGTTGAAATTCGATCCCCAATATTGGAGGTGGGGCCAAATGGAAGAAATTTGGGGACAGATCCCCCATGAATGGCTTGGTGACATTCTCCTAGGAATAAATAGGTTCTATTGGTTCCCATAAGAACTGCTTGTTAAAAAGCCTAGCACTTCCTCCTCTCTCCTATTTCCTCTCTCACCACATGATCTGCAAATGCCAGCTCCCCTTCACATTCCACCATGAGTAGAAGCAGCCTGAGTCTCTGGACAGAAGCAGATGCTGGCACCACCTGCTTTTTGTGCAGCCTACAGAACGATGAGCCAAGTAAATCTCTTTTCTTCATGAATTACCTAGCCTAAGGTATTCCTTTAAGGCAACACTAAAGAGACCCAAGACAAGATCCAGATAAAACTAAACTTTAACTAAACATGGTCCCAATAATTCAAATAACAGTCCTCTGTAGTGCCCTCAGCCATCTAAGTTCTCCCATGCACAGCCCATGCCAACTCTGATGCACCTATTTTCCAGTGGCTGAAAAAGGCCAATGCCAAAAACTTTAAAAAAAATACACTTTGGGGATGGAGGATATATTTTATTAAAATGTAGCATATAATAAAGATAGCATTTCAAGTGAAATGCAGAAAAATATGTATTATTCAATAAATGATCTTCATAAAACTGGCTAACTACATGATGGAAGGTGAGAGGATGTTTAATATTCCTACACTATGCCTAAATACATTCCAAGTAAATAAAATTAAATATAAAAATAGAAGCTAAAAAGAAAGAAATGAACAGTGGATGTCAGGGTAGCAGATACCCTATTATGCCTATAAGCAAAAGTAAAACCATGAAAAATTATTACATAATATTTTGAACTTTTTGAAATAATATATTTTTAAAATATAAAACCAAGCCAAAGACACATCACAAACAGGAAAATAGCTACAACATAAATAAAGAACTAAAACTTTTATTAATAAAAGAGCTCTAAAATATCATTAACAAACAGGTTCAATACAAATAGAAAAATGGGCAGTTCTCAAAGGAAGACATCCATAAGTATTTGAAAGATGTTCAACCTTAACTTCACCGTTTAAATGCAAATTAAAACATGTCTTCATCTATCACATTGACGAAGACTGGAAAAAGCTAAAAGAAAATTGCTGAACATACTGAAAAATGAGCACCAAGGTTTTCTGCTGAAGGTAAGTAAATTGGTAGAACTGTTTTGAGAGGCAGACTTTACAGATATGTTGCAGATCCTTAGTGTGATGTCAATCACTTAAAATTCTTACTTTATATAAGCCCTTCTATTTTCCCCAACTCCCAGTCGGGCATATGTTCAACAAACAGCCTTTGTTTAAGTATGAGACACCTGCACTGGAACCTAAAATTAAAGGATTTACTTTTGTTTATTTGGTTGGATAGAATTTCTTGACATTCTCTGTTTACAAAAAATATGCAGTTGCACCTGTCAAAATTAGTATTTGAATTATACACGTTGGCTTAGTTTCTAAACATAAGTCTAAATCCTCTCATGTTTCATTCATTGTTAAGAAATATTTAGGTTTCAGAGAGAGAAAGGAAAGAAGGAAAGTAAAAGCAGAGAGAAATTTTAATTTCTCAGTTGGGCTTTATTATGTCAAAAAGTGAGCTATTTTTGTTTTTTAATTCACATTTTTGTTTGAGTTGTTACTAACTGTATTTCTTCACAAGTAAGCCACCATAGAACCAATTTTTCTTGGCTTAGTGTTTGCTGTTTCATTAAAGTAGCCTCTGCTCTTATCAAGTCTGTGAAATTGCTTTAGCAACCATATCCAAAGATAGGATGTAGTTGTTAAAATTGAACAAAGAGAAATATACGAGGGATATTTTCTAAATTCAGTAGAACTACAATAGAGCACGTTTTTGAAATGAAGTTGTTCATTTAAACTAATAGAAATAAATGTACCTTAGCCAGTTTAGCCCCATTTCTACCCCTCAGTGGGGTCCTTAAAATGACTGTAAGTTTTCAAATAGTAAAACAGGGATATATGACAGTAGTAACAATGATAAAAATGGCTGACATTTATTGAGTGCTTGCTACATGCCAGATATTAATCCAATCCCATTACATATATACATGTATTTATACCAAGGTTTAATCTCGGTATAAATTATTAACAGGTATTTAACCTGTTTGTTAATGATATTTTAGAGCTCTTTATTAATAAAAGTTTTATTTGTTTTATTTATGTTGTAACTATTTTCCTGTTTGTTATGTGTCTTTGGCTTGGTTTTATATTTTAAAAATATATTATTTCAAAAAGTTCAAAATATTATATAATAATCTTTCATGGTTTTACTTTTGCTAATAGGCATAATAGGGCATTTGCTACCCTGACATCCACTGTTCACTTATTTCTTTTTAGCTTCTATTTGTATATTTAATCTGAATGACAACCCTATGGGAATTAAACCTCATTCATTATCTCCATCCTACAGGTGAAGAAACTACAGCACAGGGAGGCTAAATAACTTAAGCTCACACAGATAGTAAATGATAGAACAAGGAAGTGAAAAAAAATTTTCAGCTCTTCTTAGGAGTTTTCTGATAAGCTACAAAGTATAAGGGGCTACTGAATCTAATGAGTAAATTAAAGCAAAGTACAATCTGGTGTATTTTCTGAGTATAGCGATAATATGTATTGCAGATTTGTTCACTTGAATTTTCAAAAGACAATTCTTTTAAATTAATCTTACATTGGCAATCTCCTTTATTCCTCCTTTTCCTTTAATCTCAGAGTTAAAAGTTTGCTTTAACTTGATATGTATATCTCAAATGTAATTATCTTCAACCATTCTTTCCTGGAAAAGTAATATGTTTTGCCCTTTTGTTATTTTTTCTTCAGGCAAAAATTAGTTCCAGTTAGTTCTGATGTTTTATAAAGAACAAAGAGCTGAAGTTTCTCTTTTAAATGCACTTCAAAACAGGGTGTAATCTAAATTTGGGGAGACCTTTACATATCTCAGAGTTTATAAATAACCAGACCCCGAACTTTTTAAAGTTTTCCCTAGGATATTACACTTATTATCTAAAGGAGTTTCTGTTTTGCAAATAACAGCTTTTGCTTAACTTTTTAAAAATCTATTTTACTCAGTTAATATTTAGAAAACTGTATTTATATAGGCTCCTTAGGGCCATGAGTAGGTATACTTTGTTCTCAGTAACATCTTTTGAAAAAGAAGTTACCAGTATATACAGCAAGATCCAAAACTCTTATTTTGACATCTGGTAATTGACATCTAATACAATTTCTCCACTCCACTGTCAACTACTAGCTTCCCATTGTATTACAAAGTTCAGTGTCTTCCAGTAAAAAATGCCCTAATTTACCATTTTATGAGACATAAAGATGGTAAACGGAATCCTCCCATGTGACCACATTCAAACTGAAGCACTCTGCTCTGCATATGTTGAGACATTTGTGTTGCATATTATTTCAAGATTCAGGTATTGAGTGCTGAGATGTCCAAGTAAATACTTACATGGTGGTTGAAACTGCAGTCTTTTGAAATAAGTGAGTAAACTCTGAATGACTTTTCATTTAAAAGAATAGGCTGAAGGAATTAAAATTTTCAAGATTACTCTCATTTTCGTATGTATCATCTGTAGAGATTACCCCCTTTCAGCCTTGGAAGTTTAGGGCAGCAAAATAATTTTCTACAGAATATATCAAAAATAACTAAGGGGTGAATACCTTTGTATTATTTTCTTATCATACCACAATTTGCCTGGGTTCCATTTCTTTTTATTCTCGTTCATGAGATACTGATTAATAAACAGGTTTTATGTCTAGAAAATACCCATGTCTAAATCAAGATTAGTATTCATTGGCTTTTATATCATAAGGCTAAATGTGTTTAAAAAAGGAAGAGATGGAGTGGAAATGCCTGTGCTGTATGTGAGATGATTTTCACCTGACCAACATCATAAACTCCTCCCCTTCTACAGGTGTGGGCACTTTTTTTTTCCTCTCCCTCCTCTTTCCACTGAGGGCTAATTAGGGAGGTAGCCTTGAAGAATAAACTTGCCATTTATATAAAAGGAGCCACTGCACTGATACACAGCTGAAAATCCTCAGTGTTGGACTGAATTCCCAGCAGGTAAACATTTATTTATAAATATAATACATTTTCAGTCATAGTTTATAATTGCAGAAAAGGATGGGAAAAATAGAGAAGAGATGAAATCCAACCTTATACAGGAAGAATACATTGCAATTAGGTTTCAAGGAAAGATATATTTTGTTTTGTTTCTTGATGTATTTTTGTTTTGGGTTTTTTTTTACTCTTACATTTTAATATGAGGAAAATAAGCATTACGAAGTATAAATTTTTTTGCATTGTGATGTGGTCACAACTAGAACAGCCACTCTGAAACAAAAATCCTAACATGAAAAATAATTACTAGCATTGGATTACAAGTGCTTAAAAAACGTATTTCCTTGTTAACAAATGCCCACTAGTGTACTGTAAATAGTGTATTACATTATAAAAACAGAGATCTTATATTTTAGTGTTTATAAGACTTAAAGGTCTCCCACGAGAGTGTCATGCTTTCATTGTTATGATAAATATTAATCAATAAAATATTTTAGATGCTTGCTCTGTGCTTATAAACACTCAAATGCCCCGAAAGAAACTTCAGTTTCTAAAACTTACTTGAGCATAATTATTTTTCTTGACAAATACTTTCAAGCAGTGAGTCTGTTGGTTATAGTTTGGTTAAAGGTGTTACCAACCTTTACCTTCCAATTCCAGAACATACTGATTATGGACAGTCTGTAATCAAGTGGTAATGTATGATATTCTGCTCTTGTAGCTTTCAGAGTTATTCATCATTATGACTCTAACATGATTGAAAAATGTGCAGAAAATATTTTCTGCATCTATGAGAATTCTGCTCTATTTTGTGGCACTAAAAAATCTTTCTATTTAATGAAAGATCCTTAAGAAATTAATCACTGTTTACTGAAAGGGTATTGTCAAATGTAGATTAATTGTAGTGTCCTCTCTGTATGAACCCATGCGGGAATGTCTCTTTGATTTTAGCTTGTCACCCTGAGTAATTTATGAGTTGCAAGAGTATAGTCTAGAAGGGTAAGTTGAAGCCTGATTAAGGAGAGGTTTTACTATTAAGAAGCTAGAGTACTGGACTTTAGAGATGGCATAAGTGAAAAAACAAGCAAATGCTAGAGGAAAGAGTATAAGGATAATTTTCTGGGCAAACTGAATCATGTAACTAATCATATTTGTTTCTTTTTATGTTAGAAGGCTTAGTGTCAAAAGTGTCCTCTCACCTGCTGCAAGTACAATTGATTCTCATTGTGGTATTTTCCATAAAATGATACCAGGCACTGACTTAGTCAATACTGACACATTGTTCCTAATAGAAATACAGTTAGGTTCCTGTCAGCCTCTGGTCACAGTATTTTCATCAGCAGATTAATAATAACCTTGTTTTAGGTGTTACTGATATATATATATATATATATATTATATATATATAGCAGATTAATAATAACCTTGTTTTACGTGTTATTATTGATATATATATACACATATAGATAGATATAGATATATACATATAGATAGATAGATAGATATAGTTGACTCAGGAACATTATAACTCATGTCCAAACGAAACCTACCTAACAGTTGTATTTTCTCCATTTTTCACGTCACAGCCTTTTTGCACTTAGAAACACCTGTATAGCACCTAAGTGCTATGCTTTTGGTCCAATTTAAACAGCAAAATCGACAAAAAGGACAGAAATTTGAAAAACTTAGCACCAAATAGACCATGAAAAGGGCACTTGTTTACAGTATAAAAACAAACAAGAAGGCAGAGGATACCCTGTTCAACCTTAGCTGGAAACATGAGTTAGGAAACCCAGTTCTTTTTGCTGCTCTCTATACATGACTACAAATAACTGAAGAAGTGCCACAAGTATTGATTTGGGAATTACAAATAAATTTTAATGAGCAGGAAAATTTTCAAATGTGGAATCCATGATTAAGGAGGATCATCTGTATACAAAGGATTATATGTTCCATGCTCCATACTTTGCATATTAACCTCACTTTTGACTCCGTATTACTTTGTCCCTCTATTTCTCCCTTGCCTGAATTTTAATTCAAGCTTAATTTTTCTTGATATATTTTATGTATTTTCATAAATGGCTTTAGATCCTTCAGGGAACAAACCAGGTAACAAAGCAGCAATTATCAACAAATAGTCTAATTCCTACTCTTTTCATTGGCTACTTTGCTAAGTATTCAGGCATAAAAAGATCTCTAGACATCAACCCTAATTAAGAGGTTCATGATCCACTGCCCTTTGAAATAATTTTGTTTCATTTTTTATCAGGATGGATTGAATTAGAATAAATAAATGTATTTCAAATAAGTATCTACTACAAAGTTAAAATTGAATTTAGAGATGATGCAAGTTAGTGAAAAGTTAAGCAGATGAAAAAGCGAAGAGATGATGGCTGCACTTCTTTCTTTGCCATTCTGGAGTCTGGCAACTTGATCTTTTCAAAGTTTCTAATATTGGTCCAGACTGGGCATACTAGGATTCAAAAGCCTGTTGAGGTTCAGGTGCTGCCCTGGCCCCTGCAACCTCTTCTGACTCCTGCAGAGAGCACAAACACCTCAAGTGTACCACTCAGTGAACTACAGCCCACAGGGCTTAATCATATGCTTTCCAGAAGTTCAGGCTCACATCAACCTCATGATAGAATTTTACAGCAGATTTTAGGTAGATTACAATTGAACATTCAGGGTATCCTGTAATCACATGGGTATGCCACACAGGGAAATTGAGTAGAGTTTTCTCTACCTGGAAAATATGTTGTAAAGCAATGATCCCAGCTCTCCACAGAGGCACCACGTTCTCCCGTCTAGCTGAGTTCTCTTTACCATCCTAGTGCCTGCCTGCCACATATAAGTTGATAAGCTCTGCTACATTGAATGTAGGAAATATTATTTTTCTTTAATTCAGTCCATCCCTGATTGAAATGATGCCGGAAAAAAGTTTTCTTGGGATCAAAGCAGGGGAGGTGAAGCCCCCAAATCTGAAAACATGTAATTGTATGAGAATGATGACTTTGCATACCTTTTATGTAGGCCCTTCTTCTTTCTTAAATTTTATCTGGCTAAAATGAGCCTCAGCCTTTGCCCACTTCTGATTCTTCATCTTCAATCTAGGTATTTCTCTCCAAGTTATTCCTCATAACCACCTAACCCACTCAAGTCTTTCTCTAGTCTTTGTCCCACATTGTGGAAAGGATGTTTTCCTACTTACCTCAAGATTCTTATTCTGAGCTTCATATTTTCCATTCAACTATTTAGACTGTCCCTACTGTGTGCTAGGCCCTTGGCAGGTGCTGTGGATACAGTAGAGCACAAAGAAGACATGGGTCATACCCTCCTACAGCTTATAGTTTATACACGATGGATTTAGATCAAATAAACACAAATGTAAAATTACAACTGTTATACATGCCCTGACGGAAGAATTTAGAGTACAATCAATGTATATAACAGACTTGACCCAGTATAGATATTCATATCTGTTCAGGATTAGGTCATTTAAAAAAAAATTTTTTTCTTTTCCTTCAGCTCCAGTTTTTCCCAAGGATTAGGTCACTAACACTTTCCATGTATTCTCTGGTTTACCCATTCCTGTGCCTCCCCATTTTCCTTCTTCCCTCTTCAGAGGGAGCAATGGCAGTCAGAATTATACCCAATGAAAATAGAATTACAAGAATACTCCTAAACAGATTCAAATATTAACAGGCAAAAATTAAATGCCTACCTTCAAGTTTCTGATTAGGTGTGGAGTTGCAAGAGCTCTGGAGTAGATGTTGGTGCTAAACTGCTCTACCAAATTACTGATACTGGAGAAAATGTTGAAGAGTTGCTTTCCGGAATCACTCAAGGTACCATAAAATTAGTAACTTTTAAAATTTCTTTATTGTGTTAATCTGTAAAATAATGTCAAACTTGTGGCTATTTCCCTTTTCTTCTGATGATAAGACTCTCTAGGAGCACTTGTTAAACATACAACTTCTCAGCTCTCTCCTGCTAGAGACGGATTGAATAGACTGGGTGAAGGCCCAAGGAATTACAGGGTTTTTTTTACTTTAAGTCTGGGATCCATGTGCTGAATGTGCAGGTTTGTTACATAGGTATACATGTGCCATGGTGGTTTGCTGCAACTATCTACCGGTCATCTCGGTTTTAAGCCACATATGCATTAGCTATTTGTCCTAATGCTGTCCCTCCCATGTCCCCCCACAGGAAACTATACTTTTCATAATCACCTAGATGACTCCTAAGGAAATTTAGATAATTTCTAGATTATTTCTAAATAAATTTGAGTTCTAAAATATTTTAAATAGCAGAAGGGTATGGACTAGATGGCATTACGAAGAACATAATCTAGTTAAAACAATAGAACTGAGGTTTATATTTTGTTATAAATGCAGTGAAATTGCCTTTAAGGGCTGAATTTCTTGAGCAAGGAGACTGCCCTATGCCTGGTTTTCAAATGTGAGTGGCATGCAAATCACCCAGGAGAGACATAACAGGCTGGCATTTTTACTAAAGACCCTCTATAATCCTTATGTATATTAAAATTTGAACAAAAGTGATCTAGAAAGAGTCCTCTAATGCACTATACTGTGTTAATTAAATTTGGCCATCTTGCATTATTGTGCTTAAACTCTGTGTGGTACGGAAATTGTGAATAATAATTTGGAATCATTTGGCTAAAAAAAGGAGTTTAAATGGACAATCTGACCCAAATTTTCCCAAGATCAATGCTGACACTGAAGTGAATTAATTGAATGAAGTGGTAGGCTAGTTTGCTTTAATAACACGTCCAAATAATTATTTTGCCAGAGATAAATAAAAAAGGTTTCAGTGACCTTTACAGGGTAATAAAAGATGTTAGAGAATAAAAAACATAAAGAAAATACAATTTTGTTTATTTACACTTTCTCCATTTTTTGGAGTTTGTGGTAAAGTTCCTTCCTAAGCTCTCATCTCATTCCCCCAGCACATTGACTTCCTTCTAGCAACACCCCCTCAACTCAACATTCAACCTTTGAATAAATAGCTATTAGAAGAGTTTGTTTTCAACCAGTGTCAAATCTTTCAGTTGGTTTTAAATCCTAAACAAAGAAGTTATGTTTTTTCTTTCTGAACCTGAATATTGAAAGGGTTTTTCCCTTTTGACATTCTGAATACTCTCAATCATATTTAGGTTACATTCTTGAGTAAGAATGTATAGTTTCCTCATGCAAAACTATATTAATAAACATTATTCTGTATATGCAAAATGAGCAGCCACAGAAATTAATGATTAACAGAACAAGCATGACCCTTCCAGGTTACTTTAGAGCTTGAATTTTCACTAAGGGTGATCCGTGTTACACAAAAATATAAGCCAAACCCAATTTGGAAAGAAAGACTCCTTCTATGAGGATATGTGAATGAGCTCCAGATTGGGTAATATAGAAGAAAGTTGTACAATTTTAGGCATTGAAGAAAAGGAGTGATTGAGATTAAAATAGTGATAAAGTCAGGTACAGTGGCAAGCTTGTAGTCTCAGCTACTTGGGAAGCAGAGGCAGTAGGTTCATTTGAACCCAGGAGTTCAAGGCCAGCAAGGTCCCATTTCTTTAAAAAGTTTTTTTTAATTAAACAAAAAAATGATAAGGGAGGTAAATGTAGGTTCCAATGTCTATATATATATATATATATATATATATATATATATATATATAAAGTTCATTCAAATCTAACATATGCTACAAAGTACACACAATTTAATTATGTAGCTCAATGAATTTTCATAAAGCAAATGCCTACATAACATCCACTATTACAGAGAAAGAAAATTACTTTTGACATCACTCCTTCCCATCCCCAGTGATGCTTTCCAACCACTACCTTTTGCTGCTCCCCAAAAGTGACCACTATCCTGACTTCCAAAGCCATAATTTAGTTTTGCCTGTTTTTCAATGTAACATAAATTGGATCACACAGTAAATATCTTTTTTCATATCTAACTTCTTTTGCTTAACATTATTTTTGTGAGATTCAGGGATCTCATTTAGCAATATCCTACTCATTTTCATTGCTGTTTTGTAATCTATAGTACCAATGTGCTACAATGTATTTATTCATTTGACTGTTGATGAACATGAATGGTGGTAAAAAGGACTCCTATAGTTCAGCAGTCCTTGTTACCACCATAACTTCGTCCAACCCCTACAAGCACACAGGTGATATATGAAAGCTGTTTTGTAAGACAGACATCTGTCTTAGTAGAGAAAAATATGTGTGGCTGCTTATGGTGGCTTATGCCTGTAATTTCAATACTTTGGAAGGCCAAAGTGGAAGGATCACTTGAACCTAGGAGTTCAAGACCAGCCTGGGCAACATAATGAAATCCCCATCTTTACAAAAAAAAAAAAAAA